>CAJHNH020001780.1:415139-447639 GCA_905116865.2 Candidula unifasciata | reverse complement strand
CACTCACGCACTGAATCATTTACTCACTTACTTACTCACTTACTTACTCACTTACTTACTCACTTAATCATTTACTCACTTACTTACTCACTTACTTACTCAATTACTCACTCACTTAATCATTTACTCACTTACTTACTCACTTACTTACTCACTAATTTACTCATTACTTACTCACTTACTCACTCACTTAATCATTTACTCACTTACTTACTCACTCACTTTTTTTTTCGAAATAAAAGGAAATTTATAAACACACACTTACAAACAGAACCCCTTATAATTGGTCACTGTGACCACGGAACGTCCCTCTCGTACATTTTTACCTCAAAAAAAAAAGGGGGGGGGGGTGGCTGCCTAAGCTCCTAGATTCTGGTGCCAGTACCACCCCCACCCACCCCTACTCGTTTTTCCCCTGTTATAAAATCCCGGTTACGTAAGCAGGCTCAAGGCTACTTTATGTAATCACACGTTTGCTGCCGGCTTGTATCCAGGGAAAAATTAATGAGAAATGTAAAACACCTGGACGCTGTAATTAGGCCTAGCTTCAGAGAACAAGCTTGATGAGGTTGGCTAGGCTTCTGGCAACTGTAGAGACGTCTTCAGATGTATGCTAATTTTTTGCATTTGTTTTTTTTAATAAACCTGGGTTTCCCTTGTGATAGCCCTGTATTCTTTGCTGTTCTGTCAGCAGCTCCTCTTTCGGTCAGCCTTAAAAACCACCACAGACGTTATGCTGCACCCCCGTATGGGTTCTGGGGCCCTGTTGTAGGGAAAACAAGAATATACCCACTGCCTACCCAAAAGCATGTCGTAAGAGCGACTAATTGGGAGCTTCTTTTGAAGTCGGAGTGCATCTGCCTAAGAGGCAAGGAACCAACAATCAGCACACATGCGTGTCAGACCTGTCAAACGGATGCACACGCAACACTTAGGTTCTGGAACAAGACTGCAGTCTAAAAGTGGATAAACAACCAGAACTTTCCACCAGAGTTTACAGCTGGTGAACGCAGAGAAAGAAGAAGAAGATTATGCTGCAGAAAAATGTGGCGGGATTTGAGAATATTTTTAGGGTGCTGCGTTTAGAAAAAACGTTCTGCAAAACACTTGCTTTATAATGTATCGACTTTGCAGCCACACATTCACAAAATTTAAAATCAGATAATCGGCCATGTGAAGAAATAGATTGGCACCTGAGACAACAGACCACGCCCTCTAAGACTGTCACAAATACAGCATATCGAGGGAAAACTTTTGGGCAAGAGAAACACCAGTGCAAGTCAAACTTTACGAGTCGCAGAGTGAATTACAAAAGACAGTGACGTTCATACTAGAGACAATATTGCAGATATAGATAATCTATTTCAAGCGAACGAAAGAAAAAGAAGAAGACGAAGAAGAAGAAGAAGAAGAAGAAGAAGAAGAAGAAGAAGAAGAAGAAGAAGAAGAAGAAGAAGAAGAAGAAGAAGAAGAAGAAGAAGAAGAAGAAGAAGAAGAAGAAGAAGAAGAAGAAGAAGAAGAAGAAAAAGAAAAAGAAAAAGAAGAAGAAGCTTTATGATGTTATTGATGCTACATATCATAGTTATTATTTACAAGTAGCAAGCATTAAAGCATTAGGAAATGATAAATTATATAATTTTCAGGCTCTTGCGTATCATCACTCAGTATTATCAATATTTCACTGAATCGATATACCCTTGCATGTCGCTAAAACGGATCATCTCGTGTCCCATCGATCTCCGAACAGTTTTCGTAAGACGAATACACCGAAAACCCAAAGCATGTCATAATTCACATTGCTGGAAATGTTAACATTTCAGTGTGTTTATCAATAAAAACAATTAAAGGTAAAACATTCAATATGTTGTTAAGTCTGGTTGTAGTGTGACTGCTTATGTTTTAAGCGTCATTTGACATTTAGAACTGGCGTGCGTGTAAGATAAAAATCGTTACTGTTATCTCTTTTGAAGTCAGGAATTTCTATTCTGATTTCCAGTGAGATTTAATGACACGATTCAGAACTTGGAACACGAAAACACCTGTATGAAATAACACTCACTGGTCGGTGTTGTTGTTTTTACACTGAAACCCTGTGGTATTACCTCGTTTCTTTCACTGAATTATGTGTTTTCTTTTTAGTTTGAGTTTGAAATGTCCTGCCAGTTTAGCCGTTTGTCTATAGTCCGTACCAGAAGTCGCGGCCGACTTGAAATTCGGCTTGCGACCTATTAGAAATAATTCCCTTTTTCATGTTAAATATCTTGGCTCCCACATATGCAACGATGGCAGCTGTACCAAAGAGATCAAAACAAGACTTGATATGGCAACAGCCGCGTAGTCGTAGCTGAATACGATGTGGAAGAGCAAAATCAGCAACGCAGTCAAGGTCAATATTTACAAATCACTGGTGTTGTCTATTTTCTTATACAGGTATGAGAGTTGGACTCTCACAGAGGAAATCGACAGGAGAATTCAGGCTTTGGAATGTAAATGCTACAGACGCATTTTATGAATTAGTTATTCAGAACACAAAGCTAATAAACATGTCAGAGACAAAATATACAAATCGGCCGGACATCAGGAGCCTTTCTTGGCAGTGGTGAAACGTCGCAAGCTAGCTTGGTTTGGGCACGTGGTGAGACATGATTCGATTACAAAGACTGTCCTTCAAGGAACATTGGGGGTTGGGGCGGGGGGGGGGGGGGGAGAAGAGTCAAAGACGCGGAGGTCAAAGAAAAACCTAGAATGACAACATCACGAAATGGACAGGACTAAGTTATCACACACTTATTCATCAATCGGGTCTTATGTGCTAGTGCTTCCATCAATACACCTCCACGAACCTAATAGGTCAAGGGTTATGTTTTGTTAAGTAATGTATATTTTCATTTGGCCTTATTTTCAGTATATGAAAAACAGACACCGATTTAAAGCAAACAACCAGCATGCTTACAGTAGTTTGAGCAAGCTGAGTGAGGTGAACGTTTTAAAACATCAAAATGCACGCGTTTCTTAGTCTTTTTTACTCTCAGGTGGTCATCTACAACATCAGTCTCTCGTTACAGACTTTTAATTATATCTTGAATAGGCTACCTAAATAACCACCACCCATCGCTGCACGTGTGAACTGATTCCCAATCTCCTTATGTGTGGCTATTACTGTAGACTCTGTTTTTAGGGTTACATAAATTATTAGTTAAACAGTTCGCCCCTTTAAAAAAACAATAGCAAGGGTGGGAAAAAAATAACAATAATCCCTACAGGAGTTTTCGAGATTTTTTTTAAAGAGTGAGAGCGTGACTTTTGAAATAATTTACAATTTAATGGACAGACCAGAGCAAGTCATTATTCGAAGAAGAAGAGAAAGAAGAAGAGGAAGAAGAAGAGAAAGAAGAAGAGAAAGAAGAAGAGGAAGAAAAAGAGAAAGAAGAAGAGAAAGAAGAAGAAAAAGAAAAAAAGAGAAAAGAAGAAGAAGAAGAAGAAGAAGAAGAAGAAGAAGAAGAAGAAGAAGAAGAAGAAGAAGAAGAAGAAGAAGAAGAAGAAGAAGAAGAAGAAGAAGAAGAAGAAGAAGAAGAAGAAGAAGAAGAAGAAGAAGAAGAAGAAGAAGAAGAAGAAGAAGAAGATACAGAAGAAGAAAAGGAGGAAGCTTTGAAATGTACTATAGGACTATGAAGGTTGTTAAAGTTCGGTTACGGATTAGGTTAAAAAAAATTTAATAGGCTGTAGGTAAATTTTGGAGTAATGATAATCATTGCTGTAGTATTTACTTGCTCATAAGACAGTATCAATAGTTGGACACTGCAAAATGACCTTTATGTTGAACGAGACCGAACTTTGACACTCATACTGGTCTTATATTTGGCCCTTGCAAATATTCATCTTTCACAGTGTGGAGAGAGACTATGTTATTTAGCATACAAACCGGTGCAATGAAGTAGATTCCCACGCCTTTATACGTCTGTATAAGTTGTTTATTATGGAGTCAACCCCTTTAACACTTGATTATATTAATGCTGCATAGTTAGTTTGCATAGTTAGCTAGTTAGTTAGCTAGTCGACAGATTATCCTCCATAACACAGTAAATTATTCTGTCCCTATCAGTCCCTTAGTGCTCGGATCACGTCCTTAGTAAATCCTGTAGCGTGTCGCGGCTTACAGCTGCCGTTCTGTTTTGGTTTCTTTTTCTTCTTTGGCTTCCTGTCCTCTAGTCTGGTCACACCCCTGTTTATGATGCTGCATTTAAAAGTAAACAGTAAAGGACCCTCTTCCGCGCCTTTAGGTGTATTCGGCAGGTAGAGATAGTCCTTTATATTTATAGACCATTCGGTACTTGGTGGGTGATGTGGTCAGCATCACGCCGGCCGCCTTTAATTCCCAGGATTGCACCCGGTAGTCACTCAAGGCTTGGTTGACCTGAGGATACTCCTTTATCGGTTGTTGTTGTTGTTGTTGTTTGTTACAAGAAATGAGCGTTAAAAGAAGTGATACAGATATCACTTCTAGACTTGTGTATTAACATTCAGTGTTATCAATATTTCATTGAATCGATACTCCTTTGCCTTTAAACAAAAGCGTGTTTTCTCGTGTTTCAGCCTGAGTGAGTGACTTTCAACCCCACCATAAACCCACAACGATCGATAAACACTCAGCGACACATAGTGCCACTATTCAGATAGAACCCCCCGGTGCAAGTCCCAAAAACCCCGTTCAACTGTAAGTTATATTAGTGCCTACCACTACAGACGGGGTAGGACTTTAAAATAAAAAATAAAAAAATTGCCTCCCACATTGGGGCGGAGTCCCCCCCCCCCCCCCCCCCAACACACCACAGCAATTTCCACATCGTTTTTTTTTTCTGCAAGACGAATGTACTAGAAAGCCAGACATTAAGAGGTTAGTTGGTTGTGTATCCTTTACAGGACGTTGCAGAACCAACCCTAACAGCCCCTGGCTGTTGTGTGGTTTTTCTAGGCAAATTTACGTCCAGTAGTTTGCCATTGCTTCCTGGACGGTCGGCTTTCTTGATACAACCCTCCAACCCAACGCAAGGCCCATGGCCCGCAGCTGGGATCGAAACCGGTATCCCAGCATTACGAAGCGTTCGCATCGACTTAGCCACAGAGCTGACAGACATTAAGAGACATGTGAAAATTTCACTGTGCTTAACAAAGCTGAGGAAGGTTTGTCTTGCGTTGGTTTCGACAGTGGTACCGAGAACTGACCCCACCCCACACCCCCCCCCCCCCCCCACCTCGCTTTTCCCCTTCTAACCTGGCAATGATAAATTACTGAACGTAAAATTTGCCTAGAAAAACCGCAAATGCCACAAACTGCTAAGGGTTGGTTCTGCAACGTCATGTAGAGGTTACACAACTAACTTATCAATAACAACAGCTATAGTAAAACATTCAACACATTGTCGAGTCTGGTTAGCTGAAGTGTCGCGACCTGAAGTTTGAAAGGTCATCTGGTGTTAGGGTATAGTGCTATCTAACGTGTGTGTAATAGGAAAATCACGACTGTCATCTCGTGTGAAGTCAGGATTTTCCACTCTGTCAGATGAAATGTCACGATTCAGAACTTGGGACTGGAAGACACTTTGTCAAATATAGGGTTTGATGATGTTGTCCTCATAGTGAAACATTTTGGTATTAACTTGACTGGTTCATAGATTTCGGTAGTCACCATCTAGGGAGAAAAGGGGGATGAGGGAGGGGTAGGGATGGTGTAGTTGTGGGCGGGATGAGTACCCCAGTAAATTCATATAAGCTGAAGTGTCACCCCCCCCCCCCCCCTCGCATTCCCCAACACCCGGTCACTTCCGGTTACAATGGACGCTAGGCAGCGGCACTGTTCGAAGCAGAGGCACATTCTTTGCTTCTGCCGGACGGTGGCCGACGCAATTTTGCTCCATTTGTAGACTGGATATAGTTTCGTCGCCCAGCTTCTGGGTTGAATGCATGGCGTGACACTGTGAGCTACGGATTGCATTTGGAATGTTTTTTCGACTGTGACCAACGTGGTGGTGTGAATTGTAGATTCAGAAAATGGCGCGATGCCTGTCGTGCAATGTTGGCGGTGCCCGTATGTGATTAAAATTGATCGCGTGGGCAACTGCTGATCTGTTGGCGACAAGTTCTGCTATCATCAATGATGAACTGCATTTCTAATGTTGGACTGTTTGTGTTATCACTTCGGATGGCTACCGTATGCGTTAATGCGAGTGTATGCTAGATATGCTGAGACAGCAGTCTGTCAATCTTTCCACAAGGGACTGTGATAAACATTCTGTGTGTTTTTCGTTGGCACAGGAGCGGAGCAAAGATGGGGTGACCCGTTTTCTATGAAGCTGAAACTAAGACTACCTGATTACCAGACTACCAGATTCCCCAACAACGCAGAGGGCGTGCTCGTTTTAAGCATTTGTGGTACGACTCACGTTTTTGGGTCCAGGGACGCCGTTTATTGAAGCGTCCTAACTTTTGAGACGCGTTACTCTAAGTGTCAGGGGTGTCAGGTTGTCTTCTGTAGCTTGCAGTCTTGCAAATCCCCCCCCCCCCCCTTTTTCCTGACCCAACACCATGACTTTTGTGGCGGCGTATCTATTGTGATTTACTTATTGATAATTACCCGGTGGGTATCGGTACCATGAACCACATTTCTCAAACTCCTAAGCGCTATCAGCCGACTGGGGTGTCTCTTTATCAAACAGATCTTAGAATAACAGATGTCATAGTCTTCGAGACTTTAGAACAGTATAGTCAAACATCCTGTTTATGAACATTCGTGTTTCATTTCGCATCTAAAGAATGACAGTTGTCTTCTTCTCTTTGCAAACTGCTTTTTCCAAAAGATCAGAATAATATCTGCTTACGCTGGTGAAAAGAAAGGACAGACAGTAGAGAGAGGAGGGAGGAGGAAAGAGAGAGAGAGAGAGAGAGAGAGAGAGAGAGAGAGAGAGAGAGCCAAAAGGAAAGAGAGAGGGAGAAAGACCATGTAGAGAAAGTGTTAGCTTTGCATCTCAACTGGTCTGCTTGAGAGGTAAAGAACCAACAGTCTGCATTCAAATAAGCCCGGTCTGTAAAATGGATGCGTACGCAAAACTCAAGTTCTAAAACAAGATTAAAGTACAGAAGTGGACAAACAACCACAATTTTCCGATGGGGTTTACAGCCAGTGAGCCCAATAGTAATAATAATAATAATAATAATAGTAGTAGTAGTAGTAGTAGTAGTAGTAGTAGTAGTAGTAGTAGTAGTAGTAGTAGTAGTAGTAGTAGTAGTAGTAGTAGTGGTATTAGTAGTAGTAGTAGTGGTAGTAGTAGTAGTTGTTGTTGCAAGCAGCAGCAGCAGCAACAACAGCAGCAGCAGCAGAAGAAGAAGAGGATAATGCAGTGCTTCTGAGTTATAATTATTTGCGTTGACTTTCACAAATACACGCAGACTCGCCAACAAAAGAACACACACGCACACATGTACTAGCCAACAATAATATGTTATTTCACCTCTCTCAAATCAAACACCATCTTTCTTCATCTGTGTCATTATTGATACAGCTACTGCTGAATGTCAAAATTATCACGGCTTCTCATCAAAGTAGTCGCTTTACTGAATAAACTACAAAAACCACCATAAGTCGATCCAGTTTAGAACACTACTTTCCCCGACAACGCATCAACTCCAACAAACAGGACGACGCAAATAACAAGTCGAATTTGTCATGAAATGGAAATTTTTATCCCATTCAGCTGATTTTCTTCCTGATTACGAACAGAGCTCTGGTTGCGTGTTATCAGATGATTTAGTTCTCTAGAATAAAAATGGGAGGAGAGTGTTTTATTTCTGTCAGGGTCAGACTTAATTTGTTTCTTTGTGATTTATGGTTTTGTCATAAGAGAAAAGGTCGGCACAGAACCAGTTCAAAATTACATACAAAGACAGCAAATCAAATGGTTTGCCTCAAGAGGTCTAATCCTTTTTTTTAAAAACCATAATAATGGTTTGGAGAGAATGCATTGTGACGCCATATAAGGCATACATCAAAAGAAGAGATGTGCAATGATCACGAGGTGGATCAAGAACAATATGGCCAGACAGCATCAGAGGAACTCTACAACAGCAAGAGGCGTCTATGGTCCAGGCGGTCAGGAGAGCAAGAAGTAGAATCTTATAGCTCTCTCGACATCCCATTCGGTAAAAGAGGAAGTGAAAAAGAAGATCGTGCTGTGCTGATCTCGATAGGAGGTATCGAGGATCGACAGTTAAGAAAGCAATGGCAAACTACTGAAAGCAAAATTACCCAGAAAAACCAAACAGCGATGTCCCGCCACAGACGATGCTCGGCCGCTTCTTGTTTTTTTTTTCCCTTATCAACCCATCAGAGACCTTCTGTGGTAAATAAAATAATAATGGTAGGCGATTCTTCTTCTTTTGTTTAAAGTTTATCGACTGTAAATCCCGACGGAAAGCTCTAGGTGTTCACCCAGCTCCCGATTTTAGTCAGGTGCATACTATAGAAACAATTACAAAAATGAAGCAGACAAGTGAATCCTTTATAACTGAAGTAGAATTCAACATCAGTCAAACGCAGTTGTATGTTTTACCAGGGCGCTGCAGCTTTATAATCATGTCTTCTATTTACAGAATTCATGACGGAGGTAACGAATCGCTTCAAGAAATTTAGTGTTCTTCTGTGAAGGGTTTCAAATGCTAGTCCTTGGTTGCAGTATTTCCAGATTTTAAAAGATGGCGTGAGGTTGTGGGGGGATTGTTTTTCTTTCGCTATAAAGAATGCACAGCGAAATAAATGAACTAAATATGAGAAAAGCTGCATGTGTGACCAGAAAAGATAAAATCTTGAATGGGGTTATAAAGAAAAAAAAAAAAAAAAAGTCGACACAGAACACATTACATACAAAGACAGCAAATAAAATAGTTTGCCAGCTTACAATGTCCTACCATACAAAGCGTACACACAAAAGAGGAAAGGAACGTAAAGAACGTAAACAAGAATAATATGGAAATATAAAACCAGAGAAGCTCTACAATAGCATGATATGTATAGAGTCGAGGCCACTTGAAAGGCAAGAGGCAGCACCCTGCATCTCCATTGACACCCGAAGAGGTGAAAGAGGAAGTGAAGAAGAAGAAGAAGAAGAAGAAGAGGAAGAAGAAGAAGAAGAAGATGAAAAAGATAACAGTTTTACCATAGGAGAAGAAATATCAACAAATAAATTACAACTCTAGTTTTTTTTTTTTTTTTTTAAATTGCGGATTTACTGACCAGTTGAATTCATTTTATGTATGTCTGCTGAATTTATCACTTGCTCGCCGACCCAGAAAAAACATTAGGAAATGGGGGGGGGGGGCAGCTAAAGGGACACCCCCTCCACCTTCTTCCCCTACTGCCATGCATCATTTCTAGACAATAAAAGAGGGCCCCCAAGAGGTCCAATCCTTTTTTTAAAAACCATAATAATAATAATAATAATAATAATAATAATAATAATAATAATAATAATAATAATAATAATAATAATGTGCTAAATGGTAAATATAGTCATGCATTAAAAATAATGTGACATTTTAAGACATATAGTCGTACTTTCAGAGAAAATTTGTGTACATGATTGACACGGGCCGCCTTTGCCTCGGTTATTTCAAGTGGTGGGAGTCCACAGGTTCATAGGCTCTTTGTGCATTATCATCATCATAATCACGATCATTATTATCATCATCATACCAACATCATCATAATCATCATCATCATCATTATGATCATCATCATCGCCATCATTATCTCTATCATTGCTATCATCATCAGTGTCACCAACATCGATATCATCATCATCAGTATCATCATCATCATAATTATTGTTATCATCATCATCATCATCATCTCAACCATGATTATCATCATCATTATCAACATCATCATTACTGTCATCATCAGTATCATTATCATCGTCAACATTATCCTCATCACCATCATCAACATCATCAACAACATCATCATTACATAGCTAGCATTTGGCACTCCGGGGAGCAGCCACCATTAGGTCCCTTGCCGACGTTCCTGCCTTTCCTACTTCCATACACAGAGTGTCTGTGACATCCTGTAGTTCTGGTCCATTCCTGCCTCTTCTTCTTGGACTCATACTCTCTGTTACTGTTCTTTCCAAATAATTACACATTTCTTTTTAAATTTTACAGCCGCAATATTTCAATTTATAATATAATTACTTATTATTCTTCTCAAGGTCCATGCCGTGTGGCGTTGGTATTCATGAGTATCCACAACCTTCTGTCTCTTGTACTTTCAATCAACTCTGACACAGATGATCCTCCATGCCGTGATATCAAACTGTCCAGCATCTGTTCTCTCGGTCTTCCTTTGTCCCTCCTACCCTTCCGATTTCCTACTATCACGATGTACTTCAGTTTTCTCCTTCTCATGACAAGAAACAAGAATATCGATTGTCTCTTTCTGATGTGGGCAGTCAGTTCTCTTTGTGAGTCAGCAATTACTTATTACAACCATAATATTTCAATTTACTGTTTTGTGAGGGAGTCGCCGTGGCGGAGCGGCTAGTCGATTGCCGCAGATCCGAAGGTCGTGGGTTCGCACCCTGACGGAGCCGGACCGTTTTCAAAAATTACCTTGGCTTCGAGGTCGACCCAGCCTTGAGTGGGTACCGGGTGCAGTCCCGGGAAGTGAAGGCGGCCGGCGTGATGCTAACCACATCACCCATCTTGTGCCGATTGATCTATAGAAAAAAAAAGGTCTATCCCTATATGTCCTATACACATGAAAGACGTAAAAAAAGGTCATTTACTTTACTTTTACTGTTTTGTGAGTTTCTTTTACCCGATGTTTGGATCATTAAAAAATATGCGTATTTTCCTTCACTTGTCTGGTGAGATTACTAGTTTAAACTAACGATTTTACTCTTTTTAGTCTAACATTAATTAACAGGCCAGTTAGGATAATTAGTTTTAATGAGTTGAGGCTTGAGGTGAGAAATGACACCAGAACACTAGGGGCATTTCTTTAAGGCTTTATCCTCATCTTCAGCAATGAAAACAGTGTTCCAGTTTCTAATACCGCCAACAGCAGGAAGATTATATGTTCGTCTTAGTTGAACTCTGAGCCTTGGGTGTCAGACGAATCCCCTGGCTACTCACTGTTACACCAGAGATTATTATTTCTGTAATTATTATTTTTTAAATTAAGTTAAAAAAAAAAAGTAAAGATCCTTTTTCACGCCTTTGGCGCATCAGGCATGTGGAAAGAGCAGCCCATATTTTTACAGACGAATCGGCACTAGGTGGGTAATGTGGTCACCATTACGCCGACCGTCTTTACTTCCCCAGGATATCTATCCTGGTACCCATTTAAGGCTGGTTCGACCTGCCACCCCCCCCCTCCCTTCCGAACCCACACCCCCTCCAATACCATGACAAAAATTCACGCAGCCAGCAGTGGATTTCGATCGCGGTGCGTTGGAATTACGAGTCGGACTCGCAACGCCTAAGCCACGAAAGCATTTATTGTTATACTGACCTTTAAACTCCAGCTTTGGTTAAGTATGTTCTATGCGTAAACTATATTTGATTACCGCTTTCAGAGTAACTGGCAGCGATGGTGTAAAGGTTAGAATGGTTGCCTTCCAAGCCGTCGATTCGGGTTAGATACCCGGCTGACGCATTTATGGGCGCTGCTTGGTCTTGAGGCAAGGCATCCGCCTCGAGTGCTGGAGGTCCCGGGTTGGAGCCCTGGTGAAGGCTGGGATTTTTACGTGGTTAGTTAGTTGCGTATCCCTTACAGGACGTTGCAGAACCAACCCCAGCATTTTTGGGCTGTTGTGGTTTCTCCGGGAAAATTTACGTCGAGTAGTTTGCAAAATCTGGACGGTCGGCTTTTCGATACCACTGTCGAAACCAACGCAAGGCGCAGGGCCCGCAGCTGGGATCGAACCCGGCACCCCGGCATTAGGAAGCGCGTTCACAACGCCTTAGCCACAGACGCTGACTTTTTCATGTGTACCTCTAGTAAATTCCCCAGGTCTCTTTGCAGTAAGATCGGACTCCCGTGTGTACTGTTGCGTATGTAAAACGTCGCTGCCCGGGCAAAATTTGGAGTTACAAACTACCCAAAGTATTTCTGGATCCTCTCCGGTGCTACTGAACAATCTAGACCAATGACCTCACACCTGATATGAGGGGGTGGCCCGGGGGGGGGGGGGGGGGGAATTCTGAGGATTCTTCTGTAAAAACACATCTCCGAAGCCTCACGATATTGTTCTGTTTCTTTATTAATTGTCCAGGCTTCACAGCCGTATGTTAAAACTGGCTCAATATAGCATGCGAGACTTCGGCTCTCCTTTAAATAACGGTCGCTAGCTGGAAGGCGACAGCCGCTTAGTCGGAGTTCACTCCCCTGCCTGCAGTGCAATTACGAAGCGGACAAGTCACGAATCAAAAAAAAAACAAAGTGACGTCGACATGGCTGCTACAGCTAGACTACGCGCTGCGACTGACAGTAGCGACCGCAGTCTTGCGAGGCAAGACTCTCGTAGACCACGCGCTGCGACTCAAATTAACGACCGCGTTCTTCCGACGCAAGACTTAGTGACCGTAGATGTGAGACCTACGGATCTGTATGTTGTAATGAGCGATAAGCTTCCGTCGTTTCCGTGATGTGTTACCCTAACCCTAACCCTACCCCAAACCCTAAACCTACCCCAAATCCTAACCCAAACCCTAAGCCTAACCCTAGGATGACAGGTAACTATATCATTTGTTTCGTTCCCTGTTTTCCACTCCGTAATTACACTGCAGCCAGGGGAATGAACTACGACTAAGCGGTCGTCGCCTTCCAGCTAGCGACAGTTATTTAAAGGAGAGCCGAGACTTCTTTTCCTAACCTCCAATAACATGGATTTATGCAACTTTGACGACAGAAAACAAAACATCACAGCCAGCCTAAAGCGGAGAGTACTCTTTGTTACACCTTGTCCAGCTTCAGATAAAAAAAAAATAGCGGTTATCACCAAGACAAAACAATGTTAACGATCATATTGGTATTTTGACACAAAATTACCAGGACGCGCATAGCAGTACCAAAAACAGCCCTTCATTTTCTAAATCCAACAAATTAAAACGACCGAGAAAGAAAATCAGTTATCAGAGATTTTTCCATCCTTTTGTTGAAATTTGTCAGACTTCCAAGAGCACACAAGGAAACGATCACAGACAAGTGACTGAAATCAATCAATTTCATTATCTCAATATCTCTAGGAACAGCCATCGATTTCAGTGGCTTTTGTGCCAGTTAAACCTTCACTGTTACATTTTCTCATGCCAGAAATAGCCCACTAATGTGTATTTTCTGGCCAACACAAGAGAATGTCTTTGGATTGCACCACTTTCTTCATTTTAACAGGAAATGCGTGTTTTTCATTTTTCTTGATCGCTGTCGCCCTAAAATAAAAATAAAAACATGTAAATAACAGAACATACTCACTCCAATGTGAATAACAGCAGTTTATGCAACAAATAATTGTCAGAAAACGACATAATATACAAGAAGGAATTGACGTGTGTATAAAGAGATTTATTTACAAGGGAAGGGATTTGATATTATTCACAGAGTCTATGGAGATATCTAAGACACGGATGGACTGAGGGAGTGACTGATCAAATGCAAGATAAATTAAATATGTTTGATACGAGATACCAACTAGGTCTAAAAACTCCTCAAGTGGAAAGACAAAGATAATAAGAATAAATCAGGCAAATAGTCATATGATTTCTCTTAATCGGATTGCAACTCTTTGACGTGGGGTCGCACATTTATTTGGGCAGTAATGCAGATAAAGATGCGGGAACTGGCAGATGAATTAAAATAGTAAAAATATGAAAGGCAAGAGGAGCCCTTCTTGCACTAGGAGAATTGTAGAGTTTTAAAAAAACATGAGGAATTTAACCCTTCGCTCGCTGCTGAAGATGGAGACGGGGCGCTTAAGAAAGTGTCCAGAGTGCTATGATGTCGATTCCTAATTCAACATTCCACATCCTTACTCCTTTTAAACCTCAAATCTTCCATTTCATTGGCACTGTATTCTCCTGTTATTTTTTCCATAAATTATTCATTGCCTCATTCATGATGCGTCAAAAAAAAAAAAAAAAAGTTTACTGAGTTGAGCTGAGTCAAGAAGTGACATCACAGCACTCGGGGAATTTCCATTCATGCTCCGTCCTCATCTTCAGCAGCCAGCACAGAGCTCCAGTACTGATGGTACCGGTCACAACCTAGTTATGTGTCCGTCTTGTCTTTCCTCTAAGTGTAGTCAACCGACTAGACCTCTGGTTACACCAAGGTGCCTCATTCTCTTCATGTCATAATAATCTTGTCTCTCTACGTAAAATATTTCAGGCTTAACTAACTACAAACGGCTAGAAATAAAACTGGGCCTGGTTGTTCTAAAAAATGCCAGATGGATTGCGAATTAAAAGACTAAAGGGGTATTATCCATACATCCCAAAATTTTATTGTTGGTTTCAACTGGAACACAATAAAATTCGATAATACCGGATAATCAAGGATTTGGTTTGCCCAGAATGTCTTTGTTTCTGTGGAGTAATTGCAAAACAAAGAAAGCTTAGAATGAGAAAGAAATCGACAAACACATTTTGTGCGGTTCAAGGGATCTTAGTGAAAAAGCCTGCGTCCCAGTGTTTGTAATTTGGTTGTTTTAAAGCCCCACCTTGGATGTGTCGCCGTGTCGCCTGATATAATCCAACCCATGGGTTAAACAGGGTTTCTAGGACCTGTCCGCCGGTGATCCGCATCAGAGTGCGGCACTTTGTGTCACTAGGCGTTTATCGCTGGGGTTGAACATCATCATCATAAGAATGGATCTTATGGGGAAAAGCTTTAGCTGTATCTTGCTCTGAAGTGTTGTGGGTTTGGTCTCATGCGTTGGCTAGCAAATTCTCCATTTCGGGCCCCATTTTTTGCTAAAAATATAATGGATTCCTAACAACTAAGAAGAGTGTCGTAAAAGGCGTTTAATTAGGGATGTTTCATTCAAAGTCGAAATATATCTGCTCGAGAGGGTGAGGAACAAACAGTATGCATACAAATAAGCCAGATCTGTGCATCCAATGTGTACGCAAAAACGGAAAGCAAAAGACCAGTAGTGGATGAACAATCAACATTTTTCGCCAGTGTTTACAGCCGGTAAACGATCAGAAGGGGAGGAGGGGGGGGGGGGAGAGGAGGAGAAGATGAAGAATGGAAGGAGAAAGAAGAGGTTGGTAAATTTTGGTGTTTCAGAAATTCCTATAGGTTTTCGATGAAGTTTCATGGGAGCCGCCGTTGAGTAGTGGCTATACGTTTGCCTGCGGGTTTGAAGGTCGAGGGTTCGAATCGGAACACAAAAAGACTTTTTCCCTAATTGACCTTTGCTCCCATGTCGACCCAGCCTTGAGTGAGTACCAGGCACAGTCCTGTGAAGTAAAGGCAGCCAGCGTGATGCTGACCACATCATCCACCCAGTGCTGATTGGTCTATAAAATATAGGTGTAGCCCTATATGCCCAATACGTGTGGGAAAGTTGTGTTCTTTTATTGTACTTTATAGTTTAATACTTCTACCCTATTGTCTTAAACCAGCATTTGACTGCAGACTTGTATGTCTATGTATTCGCCATCGCCATCGTCGACGTCATCGTCATCTTCACCATGGAGCACCCAGAAATGCCGATCTGAATTTGTATTATTTAATTTTGTATTATTTAAACTTGAATAATTGAATTTGTTATCATTGAATTTTGTAACACTGGATTTGTATTTTCTTGGACCGTTATAATTTTTTTGAACTTTTGCTTTCCTTTTTGACAGCGACTGTACATTCATGATGATTATGATGATAAACTTCACATAAGCGCTCCGTACCTATCTTCGGCAGGCAGTGTGGAGTTCCAATATCATCAGTACCAGTAGCAGTCTGGTTGTACTTCTGTTATGCCTTTTCTCTGAGCACCAAGCATCGACCAGACCCCTTCGTCTATCCTTGCAGCATCACTCTTCCTAGACTGACGATCTATTTGCTCATCCGACACGTCCTCTCATTGGGCCTTACCGACTTTTGCCTTTTTATGCATCAATATTCTACCAAATCATGCAAAACCAGCCCAGCCAGCCCTCTTGTTTATTTCCCAGCACACTGACATGACTCCTGAAAAAAGATGCAGACAATGCTGATCGTCTATGACCTCTGAAGTAAAGGATCTCACTTAACATGGAGCATGTCTGTCCTCACCTTCCTCTGCATGCTTGCCGAGTCAGTTACAGACACGATATGTGCGTGTGTGCGCGCGCGAGTGCGCGTATGTATTTTGGGTAAAACAAAGTATAGTTCACCCATTCTACACACCGGTACACACTAGCTCATTTCTGATTGGTCGACCTTTAACCTACCTCAATTCTAACTGGTCGGCATCAAGCATTACGACTTTCACACAAGGTGACGGGGCTATTCAACAATGCGTTTGATATCGCGTGTTTTATATTTTAAAAAGCAGAGATATTAATACTCCGAAACAAAACAAAAAAAAAACAAAAAAAAATCGACAACTGAGTCTAACACATAACCCGTTTGAAAGGACGAAACCTATGTCACAGGCAGTCTCTTTTTCAGAACAGAAACGTAAGGGCAAGACAACAACAGACCGCCACACCCATAACCTCTACTAGTCCAACAAACTTATCAATGAATTTGACCTGCTTTCCCTAGGAAGACCAACGTTTTAATAACCGTATCGTGTTCTCCAGCCAGCTTAACTAGTTAAATGTGTCTAGTCAACTCCCTGATTCTCCGACAGACAGCCAGTGGAAAATGTGAACGCGTTCTTTATTATTACATTACCGTCTACTGAAGAGAGTGACCATGATTGGTTCCGGGCAGTGCTGAACTGTGTTCACATTCTCTCTCTCTCTCGTTCTGGTCTCTGTTATGCGTTGTAAACTTCTCACTAGTCCAAGGCTTTTCAAACTGGCGGCCAGGGAGACAGTTATGGCCCACAGATATCTAGCAAGTGATCACCTGCCTATTCTATTGTATTAGTGTTTTTCCTATGCCGAAGCTCGGTTTCTCTGTTCTGTGACGATCCTCATTTTCCAACATTCTGGTTCTGGAACAAAGTTAATTGGCTGGCCCTTTTACACTGATATTCTAGAATGGCTTTGCATTAGAACCAACATCACCATCAAGTGGCGTGGGCGATCATGCCTCTCCACAATCTTCGATCTGCAACTGCGTGTATCAGTTAGTGTGTTGTCACCCCTCCACGCCATAACAAAATACCGTCAATAATTTTTTCACGCTGTCTTTCTCTTCTCTTTTTTTTTAAACAGATCTTTCCAGTGGTCACAACATGTCAACATGTTCCATTTTCCATCTTCTCATAACATGACCAAAAATGAGGAACCCATATAGGCAGAGAAATAAAAGAAAACTAACAACTAACACAAGGAGAAGAGAGATAGAAAGTGAAGTTCAAAAGACAGAGATAACACAAGGACAGCTGCATGCGAGAGCGAAGGATAATACGACTTGGTGTGAGTTGGTTTTGGGCCCACACTCAAATGGAGTTAGAAGGCAGGTTAGAAAGGCAGAAGAAGAAGACACCAATATTCACTATCCTGCGAAAAGGAGTATGTTTGTCTGGCACCTGATAATACTTTGAAGGATGTCTTTTCTTGACTCGTCTTATCCGCCACTCCCATACAGAACCCTGCGGTTATTGAAATTGCATGAAATTTGACGCTATCAGACAACACAGAATTACCATCCGACACAATAATTACCTATTATCTATATCGACTGCTTCATGATATATATATATATATATATATATATATATATATATATATATATGTGTGTGTGTGTGTGTGTGTGTGTGTGTGTGTGTGTGTGTTGCAATACCTTTATGTATCTTAGCATTGGAATGGTTGTATAATGGGTGACACTATCATTTGGATATAATATGTTAACGTTATCAAAATAGATGACGTTGCACACTGAGAACTCCTATCTTATAAACCCACATAAATTGGCTACATATTACTTCGTATCTGCTGGGTGCAGTAATACAGCCGTGTTATAAAGGTTGAACCCGGTTTCTGAGATCTCATTCTTTTGGATTCTCATTTGAATAGTGACCCTTTGAGTAACTGACTATTAATCTGTAGAAGTGGGGGGGGGGGGGGGGGGGGGGGGGATAGAAGAGGGTAAAAAATCAATTTTAAAAACAGATTAAAGATACCCATGCATGCTCAGATCTTTGGTCTAGCACCAATCCGAAATTACCTTAGATGTAAATGGGTGTGAAACCAAAGTATCTTTACATATTCTTTACCCAACTGTGGGGAGGGGGGGGGGAGGGGGCTCTGTGATCTCGAGGCATGGTGTCCGCCTCGAGTGCTAGAGGTTCCAGGTTCAATCCCCGGTAAGGGCTGGGATTTTTTCACGTGAGCCTGGACTTCTAGTATTTTCCCCTGGTCTCTTGGTAGTGCGATCAGACGCCCCAGTGCATTGTTGAGCACGTAAAAAATGCCCCTTGGCGGTTGGAAATCGAACAGAGTAGCCTAACAGCGCTGCCCCGGCAAAATTTGAAGTTTAAAATCTACCTAAAGTATTTCATGATCCTCGCCGGCGCTACAGAGCCTGTGCACTGAGCTGGGCTTCTTCTAACTCAGCTGGAGTTGGAAGAGGAATCGAGCACTCACGGGTAACTACCAGTGTGCCATGATGTTGGTGCATTGTTCAAATTTCAAACCTCAGACCATACTCAAACTGTCTTTCTTGCCCTCTTCACTTCCAGAAGCAGGTCCCAGAAAACAATCTAAAATCTTTTTGGTTAACATTTTAAACGAGGCTAGCTCGATATCGGAGCTTTACAAGTCGGGAAAAATAATTCTGGTATATGAACCCCGTGGCTGGCGAGTACCCTAACGGCTGTACACAGAAATAAACACTTAGGGACCTTTGAGGCTGGAACAATAGTATATACAGTATCATCGAGAACGACTGTAGAGATTGCACATTGTTACTGTTAAAGACGTTTTCGATGGATACACACACGTGGCATATGTTGTGTAGGTGAGTGATGTATTTAATGGATACACACACGTGGCATATGTTGTGTAGGTGAGTGATGTATCTAATAGATACACACACGTGGCATATGTTGTGTAGGTGAGTGATGTATTTAATGGATACACACACGTGGCATATGTTGTGTAGGTGAGTGATGTATTTAATGGATACACACACGTGGCATATGTTGTGTAGGTGAGTGACGTATTTAATGGATACACATATATGGCATATGTTGTGTAGGTGAGTGATGTATTTAATGGATACACACACGTGGCATATGTTGTGTAGGTGAGTGACGTATTTAATGGATACACATATATGGCATATGTTGTGTAGGTGAGTGATGTATTTAATTGATACACATATGCGGCATATGTTGTGTAGGTGAGTGATGTGGTCAACATCACCTATTCACCTTTTATTCTCGTGACTTTACCTGGTTCCCATTTCACGCTGGGCGGACCTGGGAGCTAAGAACATTTACAGGAACTATCCAGCTCGATGCTGATTCAAAGGTACAATTGTCGAGTCCAAGCAGTGATTGGCGGTGCTTTTAACGTTGTCGGGTCCGGAAAGAGAGTGTGACTTGCCTTGCCATTCAAGCCTTATCGTGTCGCAGGGCCTGTCCTATGTTGTGGGGGTGTCACACTTTGTGACCGGTCAGCAACACGTAGTATTTTACTTGCTGTTGTCAGCGGCCGGTGATATCCTGTAGTCTCTATTTCATGATGTGAACACTCTTAACGATCCCAAAACATCTAAAACCGACCTTAACGCCAATCCCCACAGCCTCGACCCAAGTCCCACGAGAAAGCCTACGTTCCACGACTGCATGCAACCTATAATACACGCTGCATACTAAGCGTGACAGCCCCGCAACAAAGAACTGGCCCTGCTACACGACGAGGCATAAATGGCAAAGGAAGGCTCTCTTTCTTGTCCCGCCTTCGTTACTTGAACCTGTTTAGCTACTACACTACGATGGCTCCCATTATGTTGCTTAACGTACTCATTATGAAGAAGCTTGAAAAGCGTCCCTGAATAATATTGTACAACTACACCGCTGCGGATGATTTGTCTTGCGTTGGTACCCAGAACTAAAGCTAGCTATTCAGAAAGCAATGGCAAACTAGTAAACCTAATGTTTGTATAGAAAAACTAAAAAAGCCAAAACAAATGTTGGGGTTTGTTCTGCAAAATCATCTAAAAGATACGCAATTAACAAACCTGAGACCCCTAAGAGCGACCTTATCCTGTTCTTAAAAAAAATATAATTCCTTGAAAGACGCACGACCCTCACTATTTGTCCGTGCTGACCTCCAACCGCTACTCATTTAGACAAATGGACAGGCCTGGTGTACGTCTGGGTCACTGTGACAACTGTAGCTAGGCTGAACTGGTCACCCTTCTGGTACCCCCACAAAAAGTAGCTAGAAAGTGTGAAAGTGTTGTTAATTACATTATCGTCTGCGGTACATGGTTACCGGGGTTTGTTCAGGACATTCCCTCATTGTGTCTACATCCTCTCTCACTCGTTCAGGTCTCAATTACACCCGTAAACTTCTTACTACAAAGCAGTCTATTTACTACACGTCCATGGATTATTCAATTAACTACTCAACACAGACCTGACTTTTATGTTTTTGCTAGAATCAGGTAATACTTTATGTGGTTTCGTCCCACCTGTTTGTCTGCATCCTTCTGGATAGGGTTTCTGAAATAACATGAGATTTCTTCTTCTTCGCGTTCATTAGCTGTAAACTCTAGGGGAAAGTTCTGGTTGTTTGTCCACCTCTGGGCTTTAGTCTTGTTCCAGAAGGTGAGTGTTTTGTCTGCATCCGTTTAATAGATCTGATTTAATTGTATGGGGATTCTTAGTTCCTTGCCTTTCAGGCAGATGCACTCCGACTTCGAAGGAAGCTATAATTAGTCGACTCTTACGCCATGCTTGTTGGAGAGGCACTGTATGTATTCTTGTTCTCCCCACAATGGGGTCCCGGAGATCAGGAGGAGGAGGATATGAGATATAATTTTTTTTTTCCTTTTTTTTTTTTCTTTTCTTTTTTTCTTTTTTTTTTTTACAAATCTCCTGGTCTAGGGCTGAGTCTCAACAGTTCGCAGTGAGGTGGCTGCTCAGCTGATTACGACACCCCGATACTACACTAGAACTCGACTTTCAAACATGTTATATCAAGAGTTTCTACTTTTTATTTCTTGTTTTGGTTTTGGGGTCATTATCCATGAAAGTTTAAGATCCGTTTCATAATAAACCCATGTTCCGAGGCGAGTTCAAATCCACTAAGCCACAGCCTATCATCTTCAACATCTTCCTTTTCATCACAATCCCCCTCCTAATAATCTTGATTTATCATAATAACCATCATTATAATCACTAACAACATCACAGAAGATTGGAAATTGAATAAAGAAATTAAGGCAATCCTTGCAACGGCACCCTAGGGGACACAATCTATTGCAAGTTAACATTACTGTAATTGCCGACCCCCAGGGGAGGTAATCCATTGTTTAAGTAAGTTTAAAGAATAATAATAATCTGTCATATTTAATATTGTTTGAGATGAGGGTTAGGGTTAGAGTTGGGGCTAACCTTAAACTAAGCATCAACCCTAATCCAAACCCTAACCCTAAACGCTGAACGCGGTTTCTGGGACTTTTCCACGGTGATCCTCACCCGCATGGTGGCACATTGTGTCATCGGGTGTTTATCGCTTGTGTGATGTCCTGGTGGGGTAGAAAGTCAGTCAGTCAGTCGGTAAAAGACTACTACTACTAATTTTCGTTATTTTAATTGATTAAATATATTCACCGTCCTTTTTAGGATGCAATTTTTCGTTGTTTGAAACCGCATTCTGGCTCTTGTCAGGGGCCGCAATATAGCCAGGCGATAAATCTGGCCTAATGGCTGAACGCGGTTTCTGGGACCTCTCCACGTGTGATGCTCATCCACATGGTGGCACTTTGTGTGACCAGGTGTTTATCGCTTGTGTGATGTCCTGGGGTGGGGTACAACAAGAAGCAAGCAGCAATTAAACGCGCATTAAGTCAAAGCCGTCCCCTTGTGGGATGTAAATTTTCGTTATTTTGAAGCTCTACTCTAGCTGTTACCGGTGGCCCTAGTATAACCTAACTGTTGAAAGGGGCTTCCAGGACCTCTCCATGGGTAATCCTTATTCGCATGGTGGCACTTTGTGTCATCGTGTGTTTGTTGCTCTGTGTGATGTCCTAGTGGGGTAAAAGTTACTTATTCGTCAGTCATCAATTTATTCAATCACGCCCCTATGTGCGACGTAATTTTTTGTTATTCTGACGCCCCACTCCAGCTGCTGCCAGGGACCCTAATATAACCCAATCTTTGGGTTGAACGGGGTTTTTGCGACCCTGTCCCGGGTGATCCGCATCCGAAAAGTGGTACTTTGTGTCACCGGGTGATGTCTTGGTGGGGTAAAACGTCAAGTCAACTACGGTTCCGGTCAGGAAAGTATTTGAGTCTGTCTCCTTTGATTGCATCAACACTACAAGAGTCCTTTTCAGGGCTTTTGGGGGGCCTACAATGCTAGGCCATTTTATATGGCGCACTTAACCTGGTCACAGTTATAACCTAAAGCTCTCCATTTGGGGATGCTGGTTCAAAGTGACGGTTTTTGTTCTATTTTCTCAAAAACTGATGATGATGAGGAGAACGTGTACAAACAATGCACTGTCTCCCTTACGGTCGCTGTAAACAACCTTTGATTGTGTCTCCTAGGAGGGTCGCTGTTGCAAGGATTGCCACAATTAACACACACACACAAGCGGGCGCACGCGCAGACACACAAAGTCTGGCTTCGTCGGGATCTGATCCATGACCTTCGGATCCACAGGTAAACAACTGGCTGCTATACCTAGGTGGCTCCCTTTAGTGTATGTGTGTATATACACATACATGTGTGTGTATATACTGCTCGCAGTAGGTTAAACGTGGTCAATTCTCCCCCCACCCCCCCCCCCCTCATAAATGGATGAATGCATTGAAGCAAAACAATAACTAGCTTACTAGCCAGCTAGATAAGACCACAAGTTAGCTAGCTAGTTAGTTAGTTAAGCCTAACTAACTAGCTAGCTAACTAACTAACAAACTAACAGCAAGATCTACCAGCCTCATTTAAAACGATACTATGGGAAAGAGGGAAATAGTTTAACTAAGAAAGACCTGGATACAACATTTGAATAAACAGACAGCCTTTAAACACGCCAACATCAAGTCGATAACATTGCATCAGGCACACACAGGTGGACGGAGCTTGTCAGTCGTCAGCCAAAGGTTTCCCCAACGACTAGGATGAATTTAAAGCATTCTATTTCAATCAGCTGTTATGATCTCTCACATTTAACGAATAATTTGCAACATACAACGACGTGTATTTACGATATGATAAGTGTAATGAGTTATTAATAACGGAAATAACATAAAACGTCGTAAAAATAACAATCAACAACATTAAAACGTTTCAATCTAACAGAACACCGCGCTTTCTAGTATGATGAATCCTGAAGAAACCTACAAAAGAACGCATTCAACCCCGCTATTTTGTTTGAAATCATGAAACAACCAGCATCGGTTTTCCCCCTCTCTACATGCGTAGAAACGCACCTAATTTTAGGTAACAAGAAGCAGGTCTGTTTATCAGCTTCCTTGTGGCCGGGCAATTCTATAGCAGAGAGCAGTGATTTCCAAACTGCGTAGCGGCGCCCCGAGAATCCGCGACCTCTTCACAGAAATATTTAAAGATACACGAGTTTTGAATGTTTAAAATCTCTTACATATGAATAGTCACACATTTCTTAGGTTAGGGTGCCGTAAAAAAAATTTAATTGAAAAAGACTAAGAAAATTTTGGGAAACACTGGCGTAGAGTAAGAAAGGACAAGAAACGAGTAGAGTAGACCAGGAGCGACGGCACAAGAAGACATTTAGTGGAAATATAGTTCTCAACCTTCTTATACTTTTCTAGGGGCGGCGGGAGAGGGGCTTCAGCCGCTGAAGTCATCATTTTTAAGTGCGAGTTATAAAATAATATAGATAATAATAATAATAATAATAATAATAATAATAATAATAATAATAATAATAATAATAATAAGAATAAGAATAATAATTTGCTTAATTGCAAGAAAAGTAAAGGACCCTTTTCCACGCCTTTAGGCGTACTGTGTATATAGGGCTATACCTATACTTGTATAGACTAATCAGCACTTGGTAGGTGATATGATCAGCATCATACCGGCCATCTTTACTTCCCAGTACTGCACCTGGTAGCTACTCAAGGCTGGATCGACCATGGTGTCCAGGTTATTTTTGAAAAATAGTTCGGTTCCGTCAGGACCCGAAGTCACGGTCAGCAGACGAGCGTCCAGCCGTCATCTCCACGGCGACTTCAGCTCAAAAGCAAATAAATATAATAATTTTGTGAATTAACATACCACTACACCACAGTGGCTCCTAAAGGGGCTTCTTAGATCTTTTAAATTGTCTAGTGAAAGAGATGAGGAGGAGGAAGGAGACTCAGCCCGCCCCTAAATATATTGGGGGTGGGAGTGGGAGAGACTCAGAGTGTCTCAACCTCTAGATTCTGGCGCCCCTACAACAGGTTGCTTTCTATACGACACTAATCAATAGTCATTACTTCGACGCGCCAGCCAGAGAACCTTGAGCCGGGTCTTCATTAACTTGCTTCTGTATAACACGGGAGATTCTTCTGCGTCTCAAATGTTTCAATTGACAGGGAGATGCTGGTGACAATAGAGCGACGATCGCTTCGGTTTAGAGAGAGACAGCAAAGGAGTTTAACGGTTCTTGTCTGCTGCTTATGGACCAGTATAAAGTTGGACAGTACACACAGGCAATGTAAACACAAGAAGGAACGCAGTAGTGTACTGTGAAAGCAAAGGACCCTTTTCCACGCCTTTAGGCGTATAGGGCATATAGGACTAGACCAATATTGTATAGACCAATCGGCACAAGATGGGTGATGTGGTTAGCATCACGCCGGCCGCCTTCACTTCCCGGGACTGCACCCGGTACCCACTCAAGGCTGGGTCGACCTCGAAGCCAAGGTAATTTTTGAAAACGGTCCGGCTCCGTCAGGGTGCGAACCCACGACCTTCGGATCTGCGGCAATCGACTAGCCGCTCCGCCACGGCGACTCCCCAGTAGTGTACTGGCTTCGGTTCAAATCGGCAGCGATGTGGATATTTATTCCCTTCAAAAGTGACATTGTCTCCCTGGTCGACCCTGCCTCAAATGGGTACTAGGTAAAGTTCTGGGACGTAAAGGCTGCCGACGTTAGGTTGACATCACCCACCAAATAATATAAATGGGATCATTTGCCGGATGCGCAACTGCCGTAGAAAGGGCCCTTTACTTTTTTAATAAGCTTTTATTTAGTTCGTTTTTGTTTATTTGTGCGTTGGTCTGTTTAATTTCACTCATTTTCGTTTCTTTTCTAATCATGTATCTACCCTTCCTCCTTACCGCAACCGTCCCTTTTTGTTTTAGATGGTTAGAGGGATCACTTATCCTCTTTGAGAATTTCAAAGGTATATGGGCTCTAAGAATTACTGGGAATCCCCCAAAAATTGTTGAAGATGCTCAAGGTGCCTGACACTCATCCCCACCTTATTCCAGTTTCAGTGCTTATGTGCGGTCAGACTTTCATTTCCTACGCTGTTGTGTTTAAATCAGTAAAGTGTGTATGTAACAAAGCATCAGGCGTATGATGCTAGACATATATTTTTATTGATCAATTGATGGGTAATTTTGTCAACAATGCGCTGGCCACCTTTAGTTCACTCAACTGCAGCCAATGATAGTTTTCCAAAAACGAAATCCTTATCTTTGGGGGTTTTAACAATAAGACCTTCAGGCAGGCATGCGAGCTTTGTTGCTATGGCTCCCTGAAGCTATGCGATCTTGTGAATATTCATTAGGCATATACTATAATATTTTCCATTCTTATCTCCAAAGATAATAAAAACTGGTTTATTTGGAGACGGAAGCCCACAGGAAACAAAAGCAGCTTGTAGAGAAATCATTGGAAAAATAATGTCTTTTGCATGGATCGAAGCAAAGAAATATTGACACAGAAAATCTTCTAATGAATGAGAGGTTTCCTTGGACGCCATGGTGAAGTGTATAGCGAGTGCTCTTGCTTGCCAACACAGTGCGCCTTATTTAATGAAGCAAATGAGGAGGAAAGAAGAATGTGAATATGAAGAAGACAACATTAATAATAATTATAATAACAATGCAAAAAATAATAAGAAGAAGAAGAAGCAAAAGGAGAAGACAGAGGAGAAGGGAGGAGGAGGAAACAGGGGAGAAGGGGAAAGTAGGAAAGAGGGGAAGGTGAAGGAGGAAAAGAAGAAAAAGAAGAAGAAGAAGAAGAAGAAGAAGAAGAAGAAGAAGAAGAAGAAGAAGAAGAAGAAGAAGAAGAAGAAGAGAAGAAGAAGAAGAAGAAGAAGAAGAAGAAGAAGAAGAAGAAGAAGAAGAAGAAGAAGAAGAAGAAGAAGAAGAAAAGAAGAAGAAGAAGAAGAAGAAGAAGAAGAAGAAGAAGAAGAAGAAGAAGAAGAAGAAGAAGAAGAAGAAGAAGAAGAAGAAGAAGAAGAAGAAGAAGAAGAAGAAGAAGAAAGAAGAAGAAGAAGAAGAAGAAGAAGAAGAAGAAGAAGAAGAAGAAGAAGAAGAAGAAGAAGAAGAAGAAGAAGAAGAAGACAGAAAAACCAGAAGCAGAAGAAGAAGTTGTAGTAGTAGAAGCAGCAGAATAAGCAGAAAGAGGAGGGGGGTGACAGAAATGAAAATAATGGAACTAGCATATTAAATGCATATTCTCATAACCTAGTAAATGTAACTCCCAGGTCGACCCAGCCTTGAGTGGGTACCGGGTGTAGTCCCGGGAAGGTAAGGCGACCGGCATGATGCTGACCACATCACTCATCATGTGCCGATTGGTCTATAAAATATAGGTCTAGCCCTATATGCCCTATACGCCCAAAGGCGTGGAAAAGGGTCCTTTACCTATTTTACTTTTTTTTAGTGAATGTAAAAGTCTAACTCTTCATTTATCATCTACAGTTTACCGTGGGACTAAATTTAACCTTTATAGAACAACGGTATTGAATAACGACCACTGGGCAATATTCAAAGAAATCTGATGCAGTTTCATCATGTACAGAAAGGTGGAGACACACAATGCCAATTAATTAGCGAAGCGTGAACGACTAATTTATGTGCAGGTAAGACTGAAATCAATAAAGCGGGAAACATTAAGATTATCTGGCGCTATTGTTGTTGGTTGGAAAAAGCAGTGCGTGGTCGCATATAAAACAGATAAATGAATATTGATTTAGATTTTACTGGACTTTATCGAATCAATATGAAAAACATGGTACCTGGAAAAATGAATAACTTGGCCCCTGCTGAACGTTACATTCGCCTGCGTTTTATTGTGCCGCTAGGGGAGGTAAAGAATGTTTATGGTGTATGGTGCTTTGCATGTCATATAAGGCGACTAATGGCAGTATTGGTGTTGGGGTTGGCTACCTAATCCTGTAAACAGTCTTCAGTAGCAACTGTCAACCTGCCTTGAACAAGAAAGTCAGCCTTGAGATTACTGTCTTTAGTGGGTATAGGGAAGGAGCAGGGTAGAAGAAAAGAAGAAGAAATAGTGGGGGAAGAGGAGGGGAGTAGAAAAAGGAGGAAAAAGAAGAAAGAGAAAGAAGAAGAAGAAGAAGAAGAAGAAGAAGAAGAAGAAGAAGAAGAAGAAGAAGAAGAAGAAGAAGAAGAAGAAGAAGAAGAAGAAGAAGAAGAAGAAGAAGAAGAAGAAGAAGAAGAAGAAGAAGAAGAAGAAGAAGAAGAAGAAGAATGAACGAACAGAACGAAGGAACGAACTTTATTTTTCAAAGGGTCACAAATTGAGCACGCAGGCCCGTCGTACATTCGGCCCTTCCAAACACCCATCTTTCACACAGCAGTTGTATTTTATTAATAAAGCATGTTATGTTCGTATAATAATATGCATATTTTAATTGTCAAGAAAAAAACACTAAAGCAGTGGAGGTAAAATATACCCACAAAATCGCGCGCGCACATACCTTCACATGCACACGCCCATTCACTCACTTACAGACAGACAGACAGACAGACAGACAGACAGACAGACAGACAGACAGACAGACAGACAGACAGACAGACAGACAGACAGACAGACAGACAGACAGACAGACAGACAGACAGACAGACAGACAGACAGACAGACAGACAGACAGACAGACAGACAGACAGACAGACAGACAGACAGACAGACAGACAGACAGACAGACAGACAGACAGACAGACAGACAGACAGACAGGCAGACCCGACCCGACAGACAGACAGACAGACAGACAGACAGACAGACAGACAGACAGACAGACAGACAGACAGACAGACAGACAGACAGACAGACAGACAGACAGACAGACAGACAGACAGACAGACAGACAGACAGACAGACAGACAGATTGACAGACAGACAGGCAGGCAGGCAGGCAGGCAGACCCGACCAGACAGACAGACAGACAGACAGAAAGACAGACAGACAGGCAGACAGGAGAAGAAGGAGAAGAAGGAGAAGAAGGAGAAGAAGGAGAAGGAGGAGAAGGAGGTGGTGGAGGAGAAACGCCACTTCCTTGGAAAAGAACGCAACAGAAGAATGGCTCCCGACAGGAGAGACACAAGCCCTGACAGCGCGGAGGTGGACACATGGATAAAAAACACATGTCGCATAAAAGTGCAAAAGGCTAAAAACTAGTGAAAGATCGAGTGCCTTCTCAGTGCACCGTGATGAGAGCGATATTTAAAAAAAAAATCCTACACGAACAAATATTTAATCAATATTAGAGCGTGGTTTCAATAAATTAGTTGTGCATTCTTTACAGGACGTTGCAGAACCAACCCCAGCATTTTATGGCTTTTGTGGGTTTTTTTTGGGGCAAATTTACGTCCAGTAGTTTGCCATTGCTCACTGGACGGTCGGCTTCTCCCTACCACTGTTGAAACCAATGCAAGGCACAAGGCCCGCAGCTGGGATCGAACCTGGCACCTGGGCATTACGAAGCTCGGGCGCAAAGCCTAAGCTACAGACGCCGACGATTAAAATAAGGGAGTTGGGTTCTTAATTTATAACGTACCCCAAACACGAAATCCCCGTGGGAAATCCACAGCTGACCTGACAGTCCATTATTTCAAGGGGTGGAAGTGTGCTGTTGTGTGGTGCATTTTTTGAGTGTTCATCTAGTGTATTCTAATCCTAACCCTAACCCTAACCCTAAACTTGGCTGTAGAGAAATCGCGAGAAACTACAACCTGAACACTATAGAATTTATTGGGAATGTCTCCCGTGACGTTGATGTGACGTCAGGGGTAAGTTATAAATTAAGTACCGGGAGTTGTTTTATATATAAAAGCAACAGATAAAACACACAGTTTAGAGAAATTTTTCTAGTTCTAGTAAACATAGGGACTAGGCAGGAATGGTCACTCAAATCAGGTTTAGAAGTTATCAGATTCATTTCATCGAAATCAACACCGTATTGCAAAATGAAGACAAAGAGATAAATACCTGGATGGTTTGGTCTCATGTCTCAATTTAGGCTGGGTTGACCTAAAGCCAAGGTAAATTTTGGAGAAAAAAGGAAATCGGACTCGATCCGATAATCAAGTAGCTAAAAGGAATCATTGGAAACTATGATTCCCTTTTTAACTAAAGTGAAAGGACGGAAAATGTAATTAATACAGACATGTAATACGATCTAACGGCCTCTCAGAAACATTACAACCGAGCTGAGTAGCCGAAAAGAGGCAGACAAAGGAACACACGGATACAGAACTTGACTGACGGGATAGGCCTTAACCTTGCAATTAATCAAGTAACAGAAAGTATTGTGAACGGCACTCATAGAAGGAAGTACTTGCAACCGCGAAGTCAATTGCACCTGACCGTCAATGGCCAAAGGCAGTGGTTGGCATAACCTTTAGTCAAAAGAGCCAAAAATCAGCAGCGGGATGATTAAAATTTGTTGGAGAGCCAAATTTCTTTCCCAAAACCTGTCAAGAATCTCGCTTTTCGGAGTCAGACCCTCTTTTGGCCGACTGGCCGAGCCACACTCAGGTCGCTAAAGAGCCGCATACGGCTCGCGAGCCTCTATTTGCCGACCATTGGTAGAGAGAGCTGTCATCAGACAATCAACAGCAACTGGGGACCCAACGACACGTAGCGCTACGGGACGAAGTTAAAGAACGTGAAAGGGAAATGTTTTTTAAACATAAAATAATAAAGTATCATCGGTGTGATAGATCAACTCTCCCATGGAGTATCCGTTCCTCTAGATCACCTCTCCCATCGAGTATCCATTCATCTAGATCACCTCTCCCATCGAGTATCCATTCATCTAGATGCCCTCTCCCATCTTGTATCCATTCATCTAGATCACCGCTCCCAACGAGTATCCATCCAGATCACCTATCCCATCGAGTATCCATTCACCTAGATCAACTCTCCCATCGAGAATTTATTCACTTAGATCACCTACCCCATCGAGCATCCATTCATCTAGATTACCTCATCCATCGAGTATTTATTCATCTAGATTACCTCTCCCATCTTGTATCCATTCATCTAGATCACCGCTCCCATCGAGTATCCATCCAGATCACCTCTCCCATCGAGTATCCATTAATCATTTAGATAACCTCTCCCATCGAGTATCCAGAAATCTAGATCACTCTTCCATCGAATATCCATTCATCTCTACATAGGAGGCTAGATACAAAATGTCATTTCCTTTGAAAGTTGTGAAGAATTGTTCCTGTCTTTACTCTACTTATCTTATGTCAACTGACCACATTACCCATCAAGTGCCAACAGAGCAAAAGATCTAATACCATATACCTAGTGAACCTTATCGTTCAAATGAGGTCAACATAACATAACATACACAACACAACATAACCCTTGACCCATTAGGGTCGTGGAGGTGTATCGATCGAAGCACTAGCACTTAAAACCCTCCATCTTTCTCTATCATCCGCTTAACTTGTCCTGTCCATTTCTTCATATTGTCATTCCAGATTCTTTTTTGCCCCCCCCCCCCCCCCCCCCAATCTTCTTCGACTACCCCCCCCCCTCCCCTCCCCTCCCCCGTGTTTCTTGAAGTACAGTCTTTGCAATTGAATCATAAGTTGTTGTTTTTTTTAACCTTTTACCATATTGCCGTTTTCGGTGCAGGGCCCAAATGGAAGGGGGAGGAGGGGGGGGGGGTGGAACTGCCTCTATCAAGCATGTCTTAGAGTCGACTTATTAGGGATGTTTCCTTTGCAGTCGGAGTGCATTTGCGTTAGAGGTCAGGAACCAACAGATTACATACAAAAAAGCCAGATCTGCAAAACGGGTGTGCTTCCAAAACTTAGCTTCTAACAAAATTAAAAGTCCAGAAGTGGACGAACAACCACAACGCTTTGCCCGAGTTTACAGCCTGTGAATGCGAAGAAGATGAAAAAGATCTTATTGCCAGTTTACTAGGCTCTTCGTGGCGGAGTGGTCAAGCTTGATGCCTCGGGTTCCTAAGGTTAAATTTACCAGTGCAGTTTTTACAGAGATCGATGGGGTTGGTTGCTGTAGCTGCAGAGCTCGAGCTTTGCATAGAGCTATTAACTATCCGTTCTGCAGAGAGAGAGAGAGAGAGAGAGAGAGAGAGAGAGAGAGAGAGAGAGAGAGAGAGAGAAAGAAAGAAAGAGCGTGCGAGAGAGAAGAGAGAGAGAAGAAAAAGAGAGATAGCTAAATGGGGTAAGCGGTAAGTTAAATCGATCCACTCTATTTTGAATTTATATCTCCAGTTTCTCTTGAATCTGTATATTTTCAAGCATTCGATGCCGTTAAAATTTAACATTATCATCCACAGGATAATTGCCGTAGAGCGAAGGAGTTAACTCTTTACGGATCAATTTACGTGTCGTATAGGAGGAGTTATCAAAATGGAACTTCTCGGGCGTGACTGGAGCTATCGATCGTTTGGTGAGAACCTTGTGGAGACAAAATGTCTATGTTTCTACCTGTCTGATATTTTTGTATTTAGTTACTTACGAGTCTTTGTGAATATCTTCATCTTCTGCCTTTATAACCCCCAATGGAGCATAGGCTGTCAATCACCTCACACCAGGTCGTTCGTTCTATCTTTTGCTATCACACACAGCTCTTCCCATGTCCTCCCCATCTTTAAAACTTCACTAGCTCTCTTCTG
>CAJHNH020001780.1:285000-412006 GCA_905116865.2 Candidula unifasciata | reverse complement strand
GTCAAGAATCTTCTCTCGTTGTCTTTTTCTATCTCTCCTTCCACAAATCTTTTCAGTGGTCACCACATGTTCCATTTTCACTCTTCTTATAAGATGACCGAAAAATGATGACTGTCTCCTGATATCTGCGATTAATTCTCGTAGGGCTCCCGCCTCTTTCAAATCCAAGTGGTTGTTTTTTATTTTAGGCTGTCCAAGGTATTTTAAACATTGTTCTGTAAAACCACATCTCTGAATCCTCAAAAAATTGTTTGGCCTGGCTACCGATTGTACAGGACTCATAGCCATATGTTAAAACGGGATGTATGTAGCAAGCGAGACAAAGATATATTACATAAAATGTTCTTTTTTTTTAAATAAAATGCAGTTTTTGCCTGTACTATCTTGTTTTTTATTTTAGTAATGCATCTTTCATCTGTTTTTATCCATGTGCCAAATTCGCATTTAAATCATCGTTCGTTCAGGCGTTCGTTCGATGTAATTTAAATGCACCTCCACATTCTTGTTCGCAATATCTTCAATTTGATTTGGGAAAAGACACCCCGAAAGAACGAAAAAAGGCATGCTCTATCTTTCTCTCTCTCTCTCTCTCTCTCTCTCTCTCTCTCTCTCTCTCTCTCTCTCTCTCTCTCTCACACACACACACACAGATACACTTTCAAGTTTCTTCATGCCTTCTTTAACACAACAGTAGCGTTGGCTAAATCTGTCGTAGCGGGAAAAACTGCGACCCGGTTGCGTGGTAACAGCGCCTGCTGACTCCTAGGCATTACAGCAGAGGTTCTAAAACTGGGTGCGTATGCCGGGGGTGCCGCGGCGAAAATCAAGAAAAGTCGGCTATAAATTGTGACATTATTAATGAGAGAGTTATTTTAGTCCATCGCATTGTATGCAGAAATCACTACTCGTATTCGGCCCGACCGCCACTATTCGGCCGAATACCGAATAGCTATTAGGTCCACTATTCGGCCCCGAAGCGAATACGAAGCGAATATTCGGTACAGCCCTACTTGCTAGTCACACTCGCCATCGCCATGGGCTGTGAGTCTCATGCCTCCTCATAGCGCAGTATAACACTGTCGTCTGGAAAGACGGAAAGGTGCCAAAAATGATGATGATGAATATCTGTAAATACTGTTCCCTGTCCTCATTTTCCTAAATCTTTCCGGGCCCGTACTTAGCTTATAGGTCACCTCTAAACTCCCAGAATATCAGCTATAGTTTCACAAGCGATGAAAGAGTAATCTTCATCACTTGTGATGGACGAACGAACAACAACAACAACAATAGCAACATGACAACTGTAGCAAAATAACCAGATATCAGCGTTTAGCTCGTAAGGTTAAATCAGGACCTTCCGGTTGGTATAGCGGATATAAAAATTTACTGTTTTAGTCATGGAAGATTTTGCTTCTGATAATAGTTAGCTTTTGCATTTGATTCCATATGTAGACTGGAATAATATAGTTCCTTCACCCAGCTACTAAGTTGAGTGAATGGCGCGATACTGCTAGCTACGATTTTGTTTTGAAATGCTTTTCGACTGTGCCTGAAATTGTTTTTGTGAACAGTTTCAGAAAATAGCGGCTGGCACGTTGCCAGAGAACTGGTGGTACCTTATGCTAATAATTGCGCCAACGACGATGATTTGCATTTATAGTGTCTGAATGTTGTTTTGGCACTTCTGACGGCTGCCTTATGAATTTAACTGCAGTAAGTAAGTAAATTGTATTTCACCAGGACATCACACAAGCGATAAAGACCCGGTGGCACAAATTGCCACCATGCGGATAAGGATCACCCTTGGAGAGGTCCCAGAAACCGCGTTCAGCCTTCATACTTTATTGTGGCCCCCGGCACACGCCAGGGTGGGGCATCAAAATAACGAAAAATTGCGTCCCACATGGGGACGAATATAATTTTTAAGACTGCAGTCTGTATCATTTTTTGAAAACAACGGACAGTGAAGCACTTTATATGTGGTTTGTTGTTGTTGTTGACACAGGAATGGAACAACTAAGTGGTGACCCGTCTGCTATGAACTAGAACTACTAACACCTGATTACCGGATTAGGTTCACTCATATTTTCTACATCACATATGACTAGCGTGTAAACCGGAAATTAACTTCACGTTTACTCAAATTACCTCCCCCTTTTATCCCGTTGTCTGAAGTAAACAGCGAAAGGGAAAAATCCTAATCACTCTCAAATTGCCTCCCCTGGCAGTGTCCACCAACAACTTCAGAATTACATAAAAGATACCCAGCTTTTGACGGAGATAAATTATAAAGTTAATGACTTTTTTGATTTCAAAGAAGTGACACGTTTTGTTTGGTGTAAACCGGTGTAAACTACTAGCTTTTGTTGCTGTCTGCGAGAGTAAACAAGCTTGGGAAGACTGAAGCGACGGGAACCGTTGAGTGTGAGATTTCTCCTGCACAGCCGCAAATGCGGAAAGCCAGCAGATTTAAGATAACAAATAAAAAAAAACACGTCTTGATAAAGCAAATCCGCCAGAGAGATTTCAACATGATTAGAGAATCCAGAACATGCTGGCAGATTGCTTGGATCGATTATGCTAACTTTGCTAAAAATATGTTCGCGGAGGAAATAAAATTGAAGCCGTCTTCCAGTTTTTCCATGTTAAAGTTCCAATGTCTGTTATGATAATGGCCACATTAACGGTGGACTTCGATGCTCAGTTGGAGCTGGTGCAATGTTAAATTTGAAGGCACATATAAGATATGCTCATTATGACTAAAAGTGTCCTAAATCAGCGGTCTTTACATTTGTTCAGATTGCACCCCCTTTGATTGTATGGCAAGACCCCCCCCCCCCCACACACCAGCCCCCCCCCCCTTTTGAGAATAGGACAAGACAATAGTATATTTATATTGCAAGAACCCGCGCCTCTCAAGTATATGGAAGCCCGGCTCTCTAGCGTAGTTCGTTAAACCTGACTTTGTGGTGACCTGAAGACGAACTCCTTGTGGTCCGGGATTAGGCAGAAAAGCCACAAATCTCCCAGATTTACGGTACCTATCATGGAATCAAGGCCGAAGGTTGCTATATCCATAGTACCGAGCCAAAGGATTAATAACTCATGGTTTTTGGATATAAAAGAAAAAAAAAGTATATGGCAACACCCACACCTCCCCCCCCCCCCACCCTCCCCCCCCCCCCAAGAAAAAAAGATTGAACATCAGGAGAAACAGACAGTATGGAGATACGCTTCGGTCAGAATGAGTTCTTAATCTATAAACATACATACATACATACATACATACCTACCTACCTACCTACCTACCTACCTACCTACCTACCTACCTACCTACCTACCTACCTACCTACCTACCTACCTACCTACCTACCTACCTACCTACCTACCTACCTACTACCTACCTACCTACCTACCTACCTACCTACCTACCTACCTACCTACCTACCTACCTACTACCTACCTACCTACCTACCTACCTACCTACCTACCTACCTACCTACCTACCTACCTACCTACCTACCTACCTACCTATCTATCTACCTACCTACCTACAGACAGACAGACAGACAGACAGACAGACAGACAGACAGACAGACAGACAGACAGACAGACAGACAGACAGACAGACAGACAGACAGACAGACAGACAGACAGACAGACAGACAGACAGACAGACAGACAGACAGACAGACAGACAGACGTATCATAATAATTAGCGTTTTAAGTGTAGATATGTAAACTGCTTATGAAATCACAAAATTCCTGAGCTTTTTGTTTGATAAATAGTTGATTTTTAATAACATTAAAAAAATAAAAAAATAAAAAACACTAAAAATAATATAACGGATTATTACAAATGCAAATGCACTCAATTTCAAAATTGCTTGACGCCCTCTCGCCTTTTAAACACCCCTTCCCCCCGGAGTGGGGCGCACCCCCAGACTAGAGACCACAGGCCTAACTGAATAATCTCGGAGCTGATGGTGGCAGAAAGTTTATATTATTGATGATGATGATGAACTAGTACATTGTTGGTAAAAGAAATACTGTACTGAATAGTGATTGATCTTAGGGTGGCACTTGTTACATGATTGTTTTGCAAAATTGGCGACGCCTCCAGTAATTGTATTAGCTTTGTTACAACTGTGTCCTATCCCTGCTTCCATTTTTTTTCTCCATTGGATTATTTTTATGCTCCCTAGTTACTTGGTGTGTTTTGCTTGCTTGCGTTGCTGTGTTTCCATAAACAGCCAGTCAGGTTTAAGTTTAGGAAAATTAAAACATGAAACCTTCACCTTTTTATCATAAAGTCTCTCTCTGTCTCTCACTCTCTCTCTCTCTCTCTCTCTCTCTCTCTCTATATATATATATATATATATATATATATATATACGCATGCATACATACATACATACATACATACATACATAAATACATACATACATACATACATACATACATACATACATACATACATACATACATACATACATACATACATACATACATACATACATACATACATACATACATACATACATGCATGCATGCATGCAGGCAGGCAGGCAGGCAGGCAGGCAGGCAGGCAGGCAGGCAGGCAGGCAGGCAGGCAGGCAGGCAGGCAGGCAGGCAGGCAGGCAGGCAGGCAGACAGACAGACAGACAGACAGACAGACAGACAGACAGACAGACAGACAGACAGACAGACAGACAGACAGACAGACAGACAGACAGACAGACAGACAGACAGACAGACAGACAGACAGTTTGATATGTATAAACACTCACAAATAAGAAGAGAATCTATGTACATAGGATAGCTCAGTACTTTTACAAAGTGTTCTATGACTTATACAACTGATCAACATCATGTCACAAGGGTAGTAACCCATAAGTGCTCCGTTCTACTTCTGATTCAAGCCTTAGTCCAAAGAATCTTAGCGCAGTGCACGAACTCCGTAGCACCGGCAAGAATCCTGAAATACTTTTGGTAGATTTTTCACTTCAACTTTTGCCGGACAGCGCCGTTTAGGCTACTCTTTTCGATTTCCAACTACCAAGGGATTTTTTTACGTGCACAACGACACATACGGACGGTCGCCTGATCTTACTACAGTGGACCAGTGCTGCCACTTTACTTTGACAAAAAACATCTAAAACGAAGTCAAAAAATATCTAAAAGCTTCTAAATTTGCGTAGAAATAACATCCAAATGGAAAGAGTCACAAATTACATAGCAACTGATATGACTTACCCTATAGAATCATGTCCTCCTCTTTAATGAAGTCTGCCTTACAAGATCCACAGGATAAACTTAGCTTGGATAATGAAGTTGAAGCTTCAGATCCAAAATGACTCTGGTATGCTTTAGCTGTTCTTTGAATACACAATCAGGGAGCTGATAAGTGTAACTTCCTACTCTTATCCGGCCGAATTTTATTGTCAATATAGCATTTAAAAGGTCAAATTTCATTCTGTTTCTTAGGTTAGATTTAATAAATTCACTCTAAATCAAAATATCTAGAAAAACTCGACCATCTAAACGTCAAAAACGCTATCTAAATGCAATGAAAAACATCTAAATCTGGATGAAAAACATTCAAAGTGGCAACACTGCAGTGGACATTACAGGAAGTTCAAGTGGAAAACATCCCAGCCTTCACCAGGACCTGAACATAGGACCTCTAGCACTGGAAGCAAACGCCATGCCTCGAGAGCACTCAGCCCCTGTATTTTTTATATAAGAAGGTAGGGGCAGAGCAGTGGGAGGGGGGCTGCTTCAGCTCTCATTCTTTCTACGCCCCTGCTAAGGTTCAACAACGTGGAAGTTGTCTACAAAAATATACGTCTTTCAAGATCAGTTACATCATTATACTGGTAATGATGGCAAGAATAAGAGAATAATATCAATATATTACAGACTACACAATTATGTCTGAGGCTTGCTAACCTAATTATACCTCTTTCTAATTCCACTGAGCTGGCGATTTAATTGTTACAAGATTAAATTAAAGGTTTGATGTTAAGAGGATAGACTTGATTGCGCTCGATTTTTTTCCACATGCCTTAGTTTCGCCCCACTCCATACAACGCCTTTGTGTTGCCACTTTTCTTTCACAAAAAACATCCGAAATGGTGTCCAAAAATATCTAAAAACATCTAAATCTGCGTGGAAAACATCTAGAAAAAAAATCAAAATGGAAAGAGTCACAAATTACATAGCTATTGATATGATTTACCCTATAGAATCATGTCCTCATCTTTAATGAAGTCTGCCTCACAATATCCACAGGGTAAACTTAGCTTGGATGATGAATTTGAAGCTTCAGTTCCGAAATAACTCTGGTATGCTTTAACTGTTCCAATCAGGGAGCTAATAAGTGGAAGTCTTTTCCTACTCTTATCAGGCCGAATTTCTTTGTCAAGATAGCATTTAAGAAGTCACATTTCATCCTGTTTCTTAGGTTAGATTTGATAAATTCACTCTAAATGAAAACTTCTAGAAAAACATCTACCATCTAAGCGTCAAAAACGCCATCTAAATGCAAGATAAAACATCTAAATCTGGATGTAAAACATCCAAAGTGGCAACAATGCAACGGCTCTGCTGAGAGCTTCACACAAAGCACGAAGTCTGTATCTCCATAGTAACTGCATACGTGAACAGAGCCAAAGCAGTCTGTGAAACCAGCAGACGACCTTCAGATAACAAGTATATTTCACGAGGGATACCCATGGTAATTTAAAAATAAGTAACGATGGATACAGTGTTTACTAAAAACTTACCGGACAAAATAGAGTATTTATTCTAATAATGTTTAGTATCCTTATTTGAAAGCGGGGTCCGTGGTTAAGGTGTTGCGAGTCTGACTCGTAATTCGAACGAACCGCCATCGAAACCCGCTGCTGGCTGCGTGGATTTTTATCATGGTATGGTGCGTCTGAGGTCGACCCAGCCTAAAATAGGTACCGTGGTGGTTGTCCCGGGGAAATGAAGACGGCCGGCGTAATGCTGACCACAGTGTCGATTGGTCTGTAAAAATATGGGACGCTCTTCCCGTATGCCCAAGGCGCCTAAGGCGTGAAAAGGGATCTTTACTTTATTTACTTAACCATCCTTATTTGAATATGCGTAGGGTCAGGCTGTTGTAATTTAAAATGTTAAACATAAAGGACTCAATTAGAATGCTTTTGGACAGGCGTTGGGTCTATTCTTGTTTTCCCCCTTAAGGCGGCCGCGGAACCCACACGGGGGAGTGGACTATTGACGACAGAGTACTCACATTCGCAGCTTTGTAGTGGGGGAAAAAATAATAACAGGGCGTTTGATAAAAAATTAAAATTGTCATGAAATGTTAGTCGTAAATACTTTATTCAGGCATGTTGTGAGAAGGGAAAAGCTGGAAGAGGAGAGGTCTGGCATATGATGTCACAACTTCTAGTTTGAGACTAAAAGCGGTGGCCGTTACTGCTGTCTTCTGCTGGCTTGAGAATCAGCTGTACACACATGCCGTAATTGTAACTGACTCACAGAGCATGATAAGAAAGGTGGAGACAGACATGTTCTGTGGTAAGCATCACTTCAGAAGTCTTGGGTAGCTGGCGTCCTTAGTATTATTTTTTCTAGGTGATGCCGGTGTGTTGGGAAATGAGAAGGCAGATAGACTGGCTGGTTCTGTACAACTTTGTGGTGAACTGATATAGGCCAAGCTAGATGTTGTGAGGGCCCTTCGGGAGCGAGTGAACAGTGCGGAGGCACAAACAGATCATTACGGTCTGAGGAGAATGGTGCTGCGGGGAGTTACCAGGGATCTGGCCGATGCTCAACACTCAGGGGAAGGGCGAGACGAATGTGCAATAAACCAGTTACTGTAGCCATCGGAATTGGATCTCTTCGCTTGCTGCTGAAGATGGGGGGAGTGTCCAGAGTGCTGTGATGTCGATTCCTAATTCAACATTCAACACTGGAACTGGAGGGAAAGAGAGGCAGGAGACCAAACGAGAAAGGGGTGGTCATTTATTGCATCATGACGTGACAGATCTATATCAGAAAAAACTGACAGTGTTCGAGACAGAAAGCTCTAGACAAACATGATTACTTTCTGATTTATTCAGTTCTCCTACAACTTATGCTACAGAGCGGGATTATTCCCCTAAGTTTTTTCAGGGGCCAACATTTGGAAGTTAAGAGCAATTTAAAAGCAACAGAGATGTGGATTCTGAGACGAATCAGAAAAAAACTGACAGTGTTCGAGACAGAAGGCTGTAGACAAACATGATTACTTTCTGTTTTATTCTTTTCTCCTACAACTTATGCTACAGAGCGGGGTTATTCACCTAAGTTTTTTTCAGGGGCCAACATTTGGAAGTTAAGAGGAATTTAAAAGCAACAGAGATGTGGTTTCTGAGACGAATGTTACGTATACCTTGGACCGCCATAATAACTAATAACGAGTGTTTGAAAGAAGCTAATGAAAGTAGATCTCTATATACAACAATAAGAAGGAGACAAGCGCTGTTCTTTGACCACGTAATAGGAAGAAAGACATTGGGAAACATCGTGACAACTGGAAAGATCAGTGGAAAGATGAGTAAAGGCAGACCAAGAGATATGATGCTGGATGGGCTGAAAAGATGGCAAAGAGGGATATCATTAAGAGAGCTGTTCCAGGCAACCAGGGATCCTGATCTGTGGTAATGCATGAGCACCAAAGCCAGTTGGCAGGGCACATGATGCTGATGATCGTTTGGAAAATAGGGATGGTCACGAGCCAGAGATCTGAGCTCCAGCTTAGAAAGATCATCAATACAATACAACTGGTGGTGATCCGCGGGCCACTTGCTGAGTCAGCGCGGGCCAAATTAGGCCTGCGGGCCGCTTGTTGAATATCCCTGCTGTAGAGCGTCACAGATAGGAGTTTTATATGTAGTTTCGTATCTTTTGCAAGTTGCCTGGTTTATGTTAATATGATATAACGTTTCTGTAGTGTCTCGTTTACTCCCTCAATCCATCTCTATCTTGGTATTCTCCACTGTAGCCTGATGTTCTCATATAGTACACTCTAGATCAGAGGTATCAACCTGGGAGTGGGGGGGGGGGGCATGAGGAAGTTTCATGGGAAACGTCAAACAAATTTGAAGTTGAGTGCATTTGTACTTGATAGTTGAGTGCATTTGTACTTGACAGTTAAGTGCATTTCTTCTTGATAGTTGAGTGCCTTTGTACATGATAGTTGAGTGCATTTGTATGCATTTGTACTTGATAATTGAGTGCATTTGTACTTGATAGTTGAGTGCATTTGTACTTGATAGTTGAGTGCATTTGTATGCATTTGTACTTGATAATTGAGTGCATTTGTTATTGATAGTTGAGTGCCTTTGTACTTGATAGTTAAGTGCATTTGTACTTGATAGTTAAGTGCATTTGTACTTAATAGTTGAGCGCATTTGTATTTGAAATAATCCGTTCAGTTTCCTTACAAATAAAATATTTCAAAACGCTATTTATAAATCAAAAAGATTAGAAAATTGTTGGTTTCCATAAGCAGTTTAAATTATTGGTAAAAAAAAAAATATCTAATTAATGTGATAACTCCTGAACTTAATCATAGATTAAGAGCACATTTCTCTTTTTGATCACATTTTTTATGTTAGCGGACAGAAAAAAAGGAGGAGGGGCCTGGGGTTTTTGCCATATACTCAAGGGGGACGCTGCCTGAAGAAAGACGACACGACAGCTCTAGCTGATGGCTGATTTTGTTCCATTCTTGAAGCAAACTACCAAACCATTGAGTTATTTCTGGTTTTGTGAAATCATTTACAGTTACTATACCTACTATTGTCCTTAGTTCTCCATCTTTCTCTTCTTGTTTTACCCTTCGTATTTCCGATATTTGTGCTTCATAGATTACACCGAAGCTTTGATGAAGTGAAACATGATGACATGATAAAACTTGTAGATTACTAACACTGAGGGAAAAGATCTCACAATAATAAACAATATTTCGTGGAAGCAAGAAGCAGCAATTTAAATTGGCAAATAAAGTAGGCAGTTATGAACAGATAAAGGAAGTAGTGACACAAGAACGGGTTTTGTCACCGGATCTCTTCTCTCGCTATAGTGAAATAATAATGAGGCAGGTTAAGAATATACCAGGAATACTAGTTGGTGGTTAAAGTGTAAACAATCTTTGTTATGCAGGCGATACAGTATTGATAGATGAAAACGCTGAAGACCTACAACAACTATTAGACATTATGGTTCACTTGTGTTTGAAAAAGGCTGCCTGGCCGAAACGTTACGTTGTGTTGTTTTGCTTACGTTTTTTTGCTTGCCCATTTTGTTGAGCTTTTAAGTCAAATTTCTCTGGAATTCCTTGGTGCTAGAGAGTGCAAAAATGTGACTTTCCTTGGATGTAAAGAAAACAGAAATGATGGTTATATCAAAGAAGAAGTTAACTCCAAAATGTGACACAGTAATAGAAGGGAAAGTGCTCAACCAAGTCAATAATTTCAAGTATTTGGGGACGATCATAACAGATGGGGGATGTTTGACATAAATTGGGAGCAAAATTGGCCACGCAAAGGCAGCTTTTCCGAAGATGAAAAGTATCGTGTGTAAAAAATCATTTTCATTAAACATCAGAAAACGAGTACTGAATTCTTAAATTCTTACATCAAGCATGTTCTTTTGTAGAGCAGTGAATCTCAGAACGTGAGCAAACAAATTAAGAAGAGTTTGGAGGCAACTGATATGTGGTTCTTGAGAAAAATGGTACGACTGCCTTGGACTGTTAGAATAACTAACAATGATTGCCTGGAAATGGCTAATGAAAGAAGAACTTTATATACAACAATGAGATGGAAACAAAGTTCTTTGGTCATGTGATGAGAAAAAGAGCACATGAAAATATCATGACGACTGGAAAGATCTCTGGTAGAAGAGGCAGAGGCAGACCAAGAGAAATGATGGTGGATGGGTTAAGACAGTGTCATGGAGGAATTTCATCAGTGGAATTGATTCAGAACAGCAAAGACCGAGATTTGTGGAGAGGCCTGAACGCCTACGCCAGCTGGCAAGGCACTTGATCATTATGATGATTTCTTGTACAACTCATCTCACGTGTCAATGTTTTTGCTAGGACCGACCATGGCATTGATAGCACAAACATGATACGAATAGTGCTCTGATCAGTTTACGAACGCCACAAAGCAGGATGAACAACAACAACAACATGAAGAAATAAATAAGGTTAGGTAGTAGAATTCTATACTTCAAAATCGTTTATTTTCATCTTTTATTTTGTTGTTTTTTATTACGATTACTATTTGAAGATGGCAGGAAAATTGCATTGCTTTGTATCTAGTTTGAATTAGTTTTCTCATCCCCCACTCTCTCTCCCCCCACTTTCTCTCTCCCCACTCTCTCTCTCCCCCACTCTCTCTCCCCCCACTCTCTCTCTCTTCCTCTCTCTCTCCCTCTCTCTCTCCCTTTCTCTCTCTCACTCTCTCACTCCCTCTCTCCCTTTCTCTCTCCCCCACTCTCTCTCTTCCCCACTCTCTCTCCCCCACTCTCTCTCCCCCCACTTTCACTCCCCCTCTCTCTCCCCCCACTCTCTCTCCCTCTCTCTCCCGCTCTCTTTTCCCACTCTCTCTCTCCCTCTCTCTCTCTCTCTCATCTCTCCCCCCACTCTCTCTCCCCCCACTCTCTCTTCCCCACTCTCTCTCCCTCTCTCCCTCCCTCTCTCTCCCCCACTCTCTCACTCCCTCTCTCTCTCCCCCACTCTCTCTCTTCCCCACTCTCTCTCCCCCACTCTCTCTCCCTCTCTCTCTCCCTCTTTTACCCCCGCACTCTCTCTCCCTCTCTCTCTCTCTCTCCCCCACTCTCTCTCACTCTCTCTCTCCCCCCACTCTCTCTCCCCCCACTCTCTCTCTCTTTCTCTGTGTGTGTGTGTGTTTAAATTCTTTTTATTTATTAATTATTATTATTATTATTATTATTATTATTATTATTATTATTATTATTATTATTATTATTATTATTATTAACAACTATGAAATGAGGTACGAATGAATAACTGTATGCAAGGAATGGAGTGGGAGGGCTGAATTTTAACAGGCCTGCCTGCCCATTTCTTAACCCCTTTGTTCGTTTGTTCGTTCGTTCTCTCTCTCTCTCTCTCTCTTTCTCTCTATCTCTATCTCCCTCCTCTCAGTCACACATAGCGGGCGTTTTTTGGGGGTCAAGAGCATCGCACAAAGCACGACACCCTGTAGTTCTAGCAACGACCATCAGGTATCTAAGAAATATTTGCACTAACGATCCGTAGGAATATTTAAAATTAAAGAAACAGCCGCCATACGCAATCACATTGTGAACTGTACCATTTGTGTTCTTTCTTGTTATTGTTATTATTATTATTATTATTATTATTATTATTATTATTATTATTATTATTATTATTATTATTATTATTGTGGAGGAAGTGAGGTAGGAGATAGTGGGGATGAAGTGTATGATGTAGAAAGTGAGGGAAATGAGAATAAGAAGAAAATGGAAGGAGAAAATCAGGAAAGAGTGATGGAACAGGAGACGGTTAGAGAAAGTAAGAAAAGAAAGAATGAGGATGACGCAGAAGGAGAAAATCGGGATGATATTTCCTGTCAACGTCGCTTTCACCAAAATGCGTTTTTAATGAGCCCAAAATATTTCAGTTCTCGAGGCTTCATCTCGTGGAGTAATTCTCTCTCAACAACAAGGACTGCCATTTTCAGATGTCTTCTTTTCATTGCAATCCCTCTTTATTCTGCAAGATTCTTCTTTAGATTGTCTCTCTTGCCCTTTCATTGCGTCGTCTTCTGCTCCTGCTGCTGCTGCTTCTTGTTCTTGTTCTTCTTGTTTTTCTTGTTCTTCTTGTTCTTCTTCTTCTCCTTCTTCTTCTCCCTATTCTTCTTCTTCTCCCTATTCTTCTTCTTCTCCCTATTCTTCTTCTTGTTCTTCTTCTCCCTATTCTTCTTCTTCTTCTTCTTCTTCTTCTTCTTCTTCTTCTTCTTCTTTTTCTTTTTCTTTTTCTTCTTCTTTTTCTTCTTCTTCTTCTTCTTCTTCTTCTTCTTCTTCTTCTTCTTCTTCTTCTTCTTCTTCTTCTTCTTTTTCTTTTTCTTTCTTTTTCTTCTTCTTCTTCTTCTTCTTCTTCTTCTTCTTCTTCTTCTTCTTCTTCTTCTTCTTCTTCTTCTTCTTCTTCTTCTTCTTTTTCTCTTTTTCTTTTTCTTTTTCTTCTTCTTCTTCTTCTTCTTCTTCTTTTTCTTTTTCTTCTTCTTCTTCTTCTTCTTCTTCTTCTTCTTCTTCTTCTTCTTCTTCTTCTTCTTCTTCTTATTCTTATTCTTTATACATGGTTATCTTATCGAACTGTTGAGTGGTAGAGAGGGACAGTGGTGGGTAAATTTGGAAGTATAGTCTAATTTCATATATTTCCAGTCAGTGACGCTCGGGTGTGTTAGGCAATGATCAGGGTGATGGACCGGCTGCTGCTCTTGAATTGCGTGGTTAGCCGGTTTATGAATCGGCGAACGTGGTAAAGGCTCTCTTTGATCACTTGAACAGTGTACTTAAGTTAATGTATCCATAACCAAGGAGACTGACGCAGTGGGGAGTGAGCACTAGTTCTGAAGATTATTCAGTACACATGGAAAACACAGCCGTTTTAGTAATCTTGTTGCAACTGGCCTCTTGCAACTGTGGAAAGGGACATAACCCGGGCTAGATGTCCCAAGTAAATATTTATGAAAGCAAAGGATAATTTTTTTACACTAGTGTTGTATCAGGTATGTGGTGCTAGACAATTCCGCTGTAGGATAGTGATGTGGTCAACGTCACACCGGCTGCCTTTACTTCCTATAGCATGCCCTGGTACCAAGTTTAGGCTGGGTCGACCATTGATCAAAGGCCAATGTTGATAAAAAAACAAGTCCTCTTGTAGCGAAAACTGAACCCCAGATCTTCTGGTCAACAGACGAGTGTATAGCCAGTACGTTGGCGCGGCTCCCAATGTCCAGAGGGCAGTGAGGTTACTTTCTGACTGACTGACTAATTCCTTGATTCATTTATTCTCAATTGATTTTTTTTAAAACAGTGTTGACTAATTCATAAACGCCTTTCTTACACGTAAAATAGGTTAGTTGCGTGTCCTTTACAGGACGTTGCAGAACCATCCCCAATAGCTCCTAGCTGTTGTGTGGTTTTTCTAGGCAAATTTACGTCCAGTCGTTTGCACTTGCTTTCAGGACGATCGGCTTTCTTGATACCACTGTCGAAACCAACGCAAGGCGCAGGGTCTACAGCTGGAATCGAACCCGCCATCCTGGCATTACGAAGCCTTCGCATCGACTTAGCCACAGAACCGACACTCGTAAAATACTTTGTTTAAAACACTCGCGGAATAAATGCTACCCTAGTTCATCCTGTTTTCTGTTGTCCCTTCTTCAGGTGTCGATAAATATACATGTCCCCAGAACAATTACTATTGTCTACCCTTCATGTATTACCTTTCCAAGTTTCCAGAACAGACACAACATGCCAGACCCCGTTCACTGTTCAATAAGTCGATTTTATTGCTACATTTCCATCTAATCGGAGTCGGTAAAGCGAAGCAAGAAGCCAAGGGAGGGAAATCTATTTCTGAGGTATGAATGTGCTAATCTTCGTCCAGGCATCGATCTGCCGGATTCATAAGATGAACCGTTTAATGCTGGGAGTCGGTCTGCTGCAAGCTGATTATGTTCTTCTGTTTGAGGCAGTTGGCAATCTCCCGACAAGAAAGACATTAATTTAACTAACCAGTAGTTTCAGCGATAAGAAATATTTTTATCTTGAAGACTATTCTTTGTAACTGATAGTTTCTTTTGAGAGTCAGTTTCGTTTTAAGAAACAGCTTCTGTCTTCAACTGAAGTAGTCGGCTCGATGCCATACATGAAGTCGTCCCCATGTGGGATGCAATTTTATGTAATTGGAAGCCCCACCCTGGCTTCTGCTGGGAGCCCTGAATGTAACTGGGGTATAGATATGGCATAGTCGTAGCTATGGCCTAACAGCTGAAAGGGGTTTCTAGGACTTCTCCACGGGTGATCCTCATCCGCATGGTGGCACTTTGTGTCATCAGGTTTTTATCGCCTATGTGATGTCCTGGTGGGGTACAACTACCTACCTACCTACCTCGATGAACTTTGTCCCAGTATGAGATGCAATTTTTCGTTATTTTCAATCCCCAACTAGGCTGTGGTCGGGGGCCATAAATATAACCCAACTGTTGAACGGAGTGTCTGGGACCTATGCTCATGTGATTCTCATCCGAATGGTGGATCTATGTGTCACCGGGTGTTGGTGGTTCGTTTAGTGGTCCTGGTGGGATTGAACGTTAGTCAGTCGGGGTCTTCATGTTAGTGTAGCTAGCTTGTTCAGTCCTAGACAATTATTACTTTTACTCCATGTCTCAAAAAAGTAGGTATACAGCCTGAACAATGGATCTTCCACATCTGGATAAATAGACAACCCTTTATAATTGTATCAACCTTAACCTGGTCTATTACATACATGTAAAGTAAGCAAAGGATTCTTGTCAACGAATTTAGGTGTCTGGTAGTCTGGTAGTCTTAGTTTCAGCTTCATAGCAACGGGTCGCCCCATCTTTGCTCCGCTCCTGTGCCAACGAAAAACACCCAGAATGTTTATCACAGTCCCTTGTGGAAAGATTGACAGACTGCTGTCTCAGCATATCTAGCATACACTCGCATTAAAGCATACGGTAGCCATCCGAAGTGCTAACACAAACAGTCCAACATTAGAAATGCAGTTCATCATTGATGATAGCAGAACTTGTCGCCAACAGTTCAGCAGTTGTCCACGCGATCAATTTTAACCAGATACGGGCACCGCCAACATTGCACTCCATTTTCTGAATCTACAATTCACACCACCACGTTGGTCACAGTCGAAAATACATTCCAAATGCAATCCGCAGCTCACAGGGTCACGCCATGCATTCAACTCAGAAGCTGGGGGACGAAACTATATCCAGTCTACAAATGGAGCAAAAATACTTCAACCACCGTCCGGCAGAAGCAAAAAATTTGCCTCTGCTTCGAACAGCACCGCTGTCTAGCGTCCAATTTAACCGGAAGTTAGGTGTATGGGGCATATAGGGGTAGATCTGTATTTGAATAGACCAATTGGCACTTGGTGGGTGATGTGGTCAGCATCACGACTGGGGCATTAGCTTCTCAGGACTGCACCTACATCAACCATCTGTTCAGATCAGTTCTATTGCAGTTGATCCTGTTCTCTGTTGTCTCCTCTTTCAGGTATTGATTAATGTACATGTCCCTAAAACAAATGTTATGGTATACTAATCATCTATTACCTCCACAAGTTTTCAAAAGACCCAAAACGGAAACACCTCACTTCGTGATCAGTAAGATGTTTGTTTATCTTGCCGTCCTTTCTAGGATAAAATTTTTCGTTATTTGAAGCCCCAACCTGGCTCTTGCCAGGGACCGCAATATAGCCAGGCCATAAGTATAGCAAACTGGCTGAACGCAATTTCTGGGACCTCTCCACGGTGATCCTCATCCACATGGTGGCACATTGTGTCATCGGGTGTTTATCGCGTGTGTGGTGTTGTGGTGGGGTAGAAAGTCAGTCATCAATAAGTCAATTTTAATATTACACTTCAAGTATCAGAGTTTGTTAGATGGGACATAAATGGGCCCATAAGAAGTCTTTCGAATACACAAAATACTTCGCCTAATAACCTTTTCGAAAAATGTTTACCCCAGTCCATCTTGTCCTCTGTTGTCTCCCCTTTCAGATATCGACAAACGTACATGTCCCCAGAACAATTATTATTGTCTACCCTTCATGTATTACCTCCCCTAGTTTCCAGAACAGACACAACATGCCAGACCTCGCTCAGTGTTCAATAAGTCGATTTTATTGCTACATTTCCATGTATCGGAGTCGGTTAAGCGAAGCAAGAAGCAAGGGCCTCGAGGGGAGGGAAGTATATTTCTGAGGTATGAATGTGCTAATCTTCGTTTGGACATCGATCTGTCGGGTGTATAAGATGAACCGTTTAAAACTGGGAGTCGATCCATGCAAGCTGATTATGTTTTTATGTTGGAGGTAGTTGGTAGTCTAGCTACGAGAAATACATGAATGTTACCTACCAACCGGTCGTGTCAGCGATAAGAATTATTTTTCGTTTTTTTTTTACATTTGTTACTATTTCTTTTTTGTTGGCGATTTTTGTGGGTTGGAATAGCTGTCATGGACGACGTCGATTTTTACCTTGAGTAGACGAGGTTTCATTGGTGATGTGGTTTTTTCATTTATCTTGAGTTCTTCTTCTTCTTGTTGTGTTCGCTTTCCGATTTACACCACTAGACAAGTTCCTGTGATAAACGTGATTGCTTTTAGTTCCCTTTAAGTTTTGTACAACTCTGAGTGCAGTGTTAAATCATTGAGTGGGCCAGAATTCTTCTCTTTTCTTGAGTTATAAAGGTTTTCGTTTTGAGATTCTGATACCATTCTTCGGGTCACGACAGCAGGTGATTCGGAAATCCCCTGGGTTCGTAGCAAGAATTACGGAGCCAATTCTGTGCCCAGTTCCCACCCCCGCACATTTAGGAGTCGCATCGTGGATGACAGCCTAAAAGAGCCAGTCTAAGATACTCTGTGCATCTTCCTGGTTCTTCTTTCCATTGTGTAGCCATCTGTCGCCATTCTCTTTATTTGTCTTGCGCTTCTCTATAGTACATTTAGTGATGAAATTATTCACATTTTTGAAGGACTCAAATAATAAGTTTATCGATTTCTTCTTTGATCGTCTGTTTGTATGCGTGTTTGCGTGTGTGTGTTTTATGATTCATGAGTTGGATTGTCTTCACAACACTCCGGAAACATCCATAGGTGCGCAGATTTCCCTTTCAACATATTCACCAGTGTCGTGCGGATTATAGTGCCACTACTATGCTGGTTGACAAGAATTCTTGCGCATCCGGTGTACCTCTCATGCTTGGTTGTGCCGATCTTTACTGCACATTCTCGCCTTCTTGGCGGTGATAAGGACACCTGGCTTGCAGGATCCTCGGAGCGTCCTATCTCTTTAAGGGTATTGATAATGTCTGCGTGATCCATAGGTCAACCATCTGCATATAATAGAGAACCTGCCTCTCTATCAGCTCTTTCATTGCCAACAACAACCGCTGGGTGCGCTTGTGCGCGTGTGTGTACGTGCGTTTGTGTTTGTGTGTGTGTGTGTCTGTCTGTATGTCTCGCCACATCATTACTCAAGAAATAAACAGGTACTCTCTGCTAACAGCAGTCGAAAGACTGCCAGTTGCTGGTCCTTCCTAAATCCACAAAACTTGCGCTGCACACATTCTCCTAAATTTGATTCAAAATTCAGCTGCATAGTCACAAATTACAACATACAGTTAATGGTATATAAAAGAGAAAGCATGGGCATCGTATATTTTTCTCCCACTCACACCCTACTTCACTATTTCTCTCCAGCTCCTCCCTCTGACTCTGCTTGCGCCGCGAAGTCGTTTCATCCTTCATAAAGTCACTCTGCAGCTCCAATCACTCTGCCGCTCCAATCACTCTGCAGCTCCAATCACTCTGCCGCTCCAATCCCTCTGCCGCTCCAATCAGTCTGCCACCCCAATCACTCTGCCACTCCAATCAGTCTGCCACTCCAATCACTCTGCCGCTCCAATCAGTCTGCCGCTCCAATCACTCTGCCACTCCAATCACTCTGCCGCTCCAATCACTCTGCCGCTCCAATCACTCTGCCACTCCAATCACTCTGCCGCTCCAATCACTCTGCCGCTCCAATCACTCTGCCGCTCCAATCAGTCTGCCACTCCAATCAATCTGCGGCTCCAATCAGTCTGCCTCTCCAATCACTCTGCCGCTCCAATCAGTCTGCCGCTCCAATCACTCTGCCGCTCCAATCAGTCTGCCGCTCCAATCACTCTGCCGCTCCAATCACTCTGCCGCTCCAATCACTCTGCCGCTCCAATCACTCTGCCGCTCCAATCACTCTGCCACTCCAATCACTCTGCCACTCCAATCACTCTGCCGCTCCAATCAGTCTGCCGCTCCAATCACTCTGCCGCTCCAATCACTCTGCCGCTCCAATCACTCTGCCACTCCAATCACTCTGCAGCTCTAATCAGTCTGCCACTCCAATCAGTCTGCCACTCCAATCAGTCTGCCACTCCAATCACTCTGCCGCTCCAATCAGTCTGCCACTCCAATCACTCTGCCGCTCCAATCAGTCTGCCACTCCAATCACTCTGCCGCTCCAATCACTCTGCCACTCCAATCACTCTGCCACTCCAATCACTCTGCCACTCCAATCACTCTGCCACTCCAATCACTCTGCCGCTCCAATCACTCTGCCACTCCAATCACTCTGCCGCTCCAATCAGTCTGCCGCTCCAATCACTCTGCCACTCCAATCATTCTGCCGCTCCAATCACTCTGCCGCTCCAATCACTCTGCCACTCCAATCACTCTGCAGCTCCAATCAGTCTGCCACTCCAATCACTCTGACATCTTGTAAATTTAGTCATTATTCCTTACACGCCTCCATCTTTAGCCCTTGCGGTAAACTGTCTCAGGCCATAATAATTGCATCGCAGTCATTTTACTTTTCAAGTCCAGATCTTCTTCTGCTTTTGATAACGTCGATATTTATTACCATTTTCTGACATCTCCTGCAGTGGAACACGGGTGATGAATGTAGACTTTGAAAGAATCGGCACTTTAATGCACTTTTAAGTTATAGATACACATTTCAGTTAGTTAAAACAGTGAATAAACTGGAAGGGTACAAGATAAGAAAAAGTTACCAACTGACTAACGTTCTTTGTGTGTATGTGTGTGTGTGTAGATATTGCAACTCTTGTTTCCATGATAGATACCTTAAATCTGGCAGAAATGTGGCTTTTCTGCCTAACCCCGGGTGTGAACCCGGACCACAAGGAGTTCGTCACTCGGTCGCAGCGCAAAGGGTTTCAACCAACTGCGCTAGCGAGCCAAGCTGACTTTCAGCCCCCATCAGGACCGCACAACGAGCGATAAACTCCAAATAAACTCTCATTTAGACCAGAACCATCCGGGCGCCAGTCCCAGAATAACACACAAAATTTTCCCATACAGGGATGGAGTAACTGAAAGGTTCTCACCAAGACCGTACAACGAGCGATAAACTCCAGATATACTCTCATTTAGACCAGAACCATCCGGGCGCCAGTCCCAGAATAACACACACAATTTTCCCATACAGGGATGGAGTAACTGAAAGGTTCCCACCAGGACCGTACAACGAGCGATAAACTCCAGATATACTCTCATTTAGACCAGAACCATCCGGGCGCCAGTCCCAGAATAACACATAAAATTTTCCCATACAGGAATGGAGTAACTGAAAGGTTACACTCAAGTGACGCCTCACCAGGACCGCATAATGAGGGAGCAACACAAAGTGCCACCATTCGGATGGTAATCACCCGTGCACCGGTCCCAGAAACCCCGTTTAACCGTTAGGTTATATTAGGACCCCCGGCTACAGCCGGAGTGGGGGCCTTAAAATAACGAAACATTGCGTCCCATAGGGACGGGAAAGTGTGTTAATTCAAATCGTAAGGCTACTCACGTTGTCGTTGTTGAACTCGTCATCCTACAAGAATTATTTTCCGGGTCACAATGTTTTAATCCGGTGTCATCATCTGTAACAGAAAAATGGGTGCTATATTAATATCCTACCCCAAACAGGGAAAATCCAGAGGTCAAGGGAAAGTCTAATATTTCAGGGGGTGGTAGATAAGCTGCATACAGTCGTGGGACCCAGGCTGCATGCATTCGTAGGATCTAGGCTGCACTCTCTCGTGAGACGTAGGTTGGTTGGGGTTAGTTCTAGATGTTTGGGGTCGTTAAAAGCATTAGAAAGCCGAGAAACCCATTCTTACCATCCTCTAAAATGTTGGACTGTCCTCGGACGGCATCTGGGGTAGGATATTACTAAAGAACCGACAAATGAATTTTTCTCATTAAAAGATGCCTATTTTATGGCGGGAACTCAAGAGCTGTTATGAACACACACAAATCATACTTAATGTGGATTCGAACCGAAGATTTTTGGATCGGCAAGCAAGCGCTTAGCGAATACGCCACCTCAGCTGTCAGTTAGGAATAAACCTGGGAAGTAATCAATATTACGCCACATATAGTCAACTTGTCCACGACGTTACAATGGGTCTGTAATTGACTGTGTTAATTTTGTCCGGATCGGGTGTCCTTTCATGCTGTCTTGATTCAGACCTTGCTTGTTGTGATAATTTTGTCCTGTTGAGTGTTGTTATGATTTGATAACATTAAGGTGTGTATTCATTTGAAGTCGGAGTCTGTGGCTTAGGCGTCTCGAACGCGCCCCGTAATGCAGGGGTGCCGGGTTCGATCCCAGCTGCGGACGGTTTTTCTTGCGTTGGTTTGGACAGAGGTACTGAGAGCTGACCGTTTAGAAGCAGTGGCAAACTACTGAACGTGAAATGTGCCAAGAAAAACCACAACAGCCAAAAAAAAAAAATGCCGGGGCTGGTTCTGCAACGTCCTGTAAAGGATACACAACTAACTTTTAATTCATTATAATGGACGGTGTTTTTAATCCGGGTAAAGTGCTCTTTAAGAGCCGCTTGAGCAGTGGCAATAAAATACATTCCAGTCTGAGAGTATCTGGTTCGATTCCGCAGCGAAAAGGAGTTTTATAATTGACTTTGGCTGTCAGAGTGACTCAGTCTAAAATATTTTCTAGGAAATGTTATATGATGTATATGGGTGGCTTGCGTAATGTTCATCATATCACTGATCGATATTTGATTAGATACAAAACATGTTGGGGGGGGGGGGGGGGGGGGCGGAGATGAGGTGTTGTTGTGTTTAGTTGTAAACACCTTGGAAAGATGAATTAGTGCAGTGTTTCCTAATGTGACTGCTACTGCCCCTTGGGTGGGCGCTAGGCTGGTTCAGGGAGTGGCAGCTGTCACGGTCAGTTGTAAGGGCCCTGGGACGGTCCAAGGGGGCAGTCGGGGTATCGAATGAAAATAAGGTAGCATTAGAGAGAGAGAGAGAGAGAGAGAGAGAGGGGGGGGAGAGAGGGAGGGAGAGAGAGAGAGAGAGAGAGAGAGAGAGAGAGAGAGAGAGAGACAGAGAGACAGAGAGAAAGAAAGAATGTTATAAATCGCTCGCACTTTTTACAATGTAATGTAACATAACAAAATCGTAGTGAATGTTTATTTCAAAATAAACATAGATTTTAAAAAAAATCAGTTAGTTTGATCTTTTTCATTAGCATTAACTTGTTTGACAACCAAACCACCCCCCCCCCTCTCCCTCCCCCACACACACACACACACAAAATCTACTCTCAGTGGATGGAGGGACTGAGTTGAAATGTCTACAAATAGCTGTTACTCACATAATTATTTTTAATCCCAAACAATAAGTAAGAATAAACTCCACAGGGGAGCATGTACAGCAGGGGTCTACCAATCATCAGTAGAAGTAATCTCTCGTCGACAAATGTTTCGGCCCACGAGCTCCTAGACATTTTCAGAGAGTGGGCCCACCTGAGTTCATGAAGCTCAGGGTTGGTTTTCCCTGTTGCACGAAATTACCGGATGTTGTTCGGATAGGGACAAGACGAATTGGTGTTTTGCAGAAGGAACTGTGAGATAAGAAGTCGTCGCGGTAGCATAATTAAAGCAGTCTGCATACCAGGACGACCGAGCGGCAAGCTTACGATTGGTATACCGGTCACATGTTGGACTTTTGTTAGCAGGTGGCAGAGGAACACTGGCAGACAATTCGGACAAGATAGACTTTCAAGGGATGAGAAATTCTTTTCCGCTAGACACCCGGACCAACTCACCGAGGCCCGTCCGCAACGTTGTTTCGTTGCGTCTAGAGCCAGCTAGAGGCCCTCTCAGCAACCTCGCCCAGCTGTTTTACCGCGCAATCATAGTTCTTTAACCACATTGTAGAGTTAAGTGGAAACAAGACCTCTCGCTCTTAATTCGACGGCAAAGACTCGTACTGTGTAAGCCTCGTCTCTCCTCAAACAGACTGTACCGATGACTGGATGGGATTTAAAAAAGACAGCCTTTTCGGCAAGTCAGTCAAACTAGGAGAGGGATACCCTCAAAGCAGCGTACATATATTTTACTGATTTGCAAATATAGGCATTATAATTCACTCTCTCGCTCGGTCTGCCTTGTTTACTCCAAAAGAAATGTAACACCAGGAAATTGAGAGCAGACATGCTGCAAAAGCTGCCAGATGAAAAAAGCTTTGCTCTGCCTGTCATCCAATCGGAGCTTCCCCTCTACACCAGGTGCCAGCCAAGACTATGATTCTGGTTTGCCTTGCCATAACATTTTCTGCATGTTGCATTTCCTTTTTCTAAAATAGGTAAACAGAAGCGAGAGATAGAACGACTTGGCGTCAGTTAGTGGGCTCCCAATCTGCAGTTTGGGAGGATGTTTGTTTTTTGTCTCCTAGGTCCACCAAGATGCAACAGGGACGATTCCTTGAAAGTAAAGGTAACTGACAGGATGTTTATCACAACATTTAATGAGTGCCAATTATTCTACGGAAATATAGATCTAATAGTAGCGAGGTGTGCATGTAACTGCTGTAACTGTTGCTTATTTTTACAGTTGCCAAAAGTAACATGCGTTATTTTACTCTTTATTATTAATGTTTAATATTGATTTCAAATGACGGCTCTGTGGCTAAGTCGATGCGAACGCTTCTTATTGCCGGGGTGCCGGATTTGATCCCAGCTGCGGACCCTGCGCCTTGCGTTGGTTTCGACAGTTGTATCAGGGGGCCGACCGTCCAGGGAACTATGGCAAACTACTGGAAGTAAATTTGCCTAGAGAAACCACACAACAGCCAGGGGATGCTGGGGCTGGTTCTGCAACCTTCTGTAAAGGATACGCAACTAACCTATTGACTGAAAATAGACCACTCGGTTGTCGTCTCGTCGAGTCCTTGAAGCCTCTTAAAAGTATTAAAATAGCAAAAGGAACGCCCACTGTATACTTACGTCACTAATGCAGCAACAGTAACGTGTGAAAGCTGCTAGTCACTAGTACTACGATACAGGCTGAGCACGCATACACTTAACAGAGGAAGAGGTTTAAAATGTGGCTGCGCACGCATACTCTTAACAGCTAAGCGAAGAGGTTTAAAATAACACGTAATACTCTCTCCCGTGTGATTATTACCTGCTAGCGCTTACAATGTGAACTGATCATGCTTCGCCCCTAAGATCTGGCACTTTATGCCCGATCCGCCAGCGGTGTGATAAAGGGTTCTTTACTACTTACTACTTGACGTACTACTTACTACCTGACGTACTACTTACTACCTGACATACTACTTACTACCTGACATACTACTTACTACCTGACGTACTACTTACTACCTGACGTACTACTTACTACCTGACGTACTACTTACTACCTGACGTAATCACCCGATCAAACTATTTAAAGTTTAGCTATGACAGACTTTTGTTGAAATGCCAGAAGTGCGGAACAAAACTTTATCTAGAGACACAAATCAACTAATGATAGACAAACAGGCATACAGTTTTAACTCTTTGAGTCCCAAGGAACGCATCAAACGTTCATAGGTTCCTACCTAGAAGCCTAATAAACGCATGATGCGCCGATTTTATGACTCTTCTTACTCCCCTCTGGGCCTCTGACGCTAAACCCCCTGGGACTTTAAGAGTTAAGAGAATTTCAGTTGAATGTCCCCGGGAAACTCAGAAAACTGCCAACTTTATATTTCCCCTCTCTATAGTTTGACCCGCACTCTTTAATTATTATCCGTATTTCAGACTTGTCCCGCATTATAACTGTCATGATTTGTGTGTCCTGTCAATCAATAGATTCATACACTGGCTGATTACATCCTGGTTTGGCATTGCTAATGCTGTTCACGTGGCTGGCCAAACAATAGAAGCATAGATAATTTGAGAATTGGTACCAAGCCAAGATCAGTTACTGGAATAGTGATTGCCGGTATACTATTAGTATTGTAATCCAGACAGAATATACTTTTCGATCATACATATGACGTTTAAATCTTCTTCTATATAAAGGCAAAACTTATGGCCAATAGAAACTCTAGTTAAAGTCTATACTGATCGCTGAGTTAGTTACAAAAGACAGTGAGGTTCATACGTGTATCACATTGCAGATATTGATAATGTATTTTGGGCTAAGTAACAAAGAAGAAGATGAAGATAATGATAAAAAAGAGAAGAAGAAGAAGAAGAAGAAGAGGAAGAAGAAAGAAGAAGAATAAGAAGAAAGAAGAAGAATGAGAAGAAGAAGAAGAAGAAAGGAGGAGAAGAAGAAGAAAGAGAAGAAGAAGAAGAAGAAGAAGAAGAAGAAGAAGAAGGGAAAAGGAAAGGAAGAAGAAAGAAGAAGGGAAAGGAAGAGAGGAAAGAGAGGAAGAAGAGGAAGAAGACGAAGAAGAAGAAGAAGAGAAGAGAAAGAAGAAGAAGAAGAAGAAAAGGAAGAAGAAGAAGAGAGAAGAAGAAGAAGAAGAAGAAGAATAAGCAGAAGAAGACAAGAAGGGAAGAAGAAGAGAAGGAAGATATACGAAGAAGAATAAGAAGAACAAGCAGAAGAAGAAGAAGAAGCAGAAGAAGAAGCAGACAAAGAAGAAGAGAAAGAAGGGAAGAAAGAAGAAGAAGAAAGAAGAAGAAGAGAAGAAGAATAAGAAGAAAAGAAAAGAGCGAAGAGGAGGAGAAGAAGAAGAAGGAAAGCTACGACGGACGACACCTCCTCCTCATCATCATCATCTTCATCTTCTTTTTTTTCCCGGTCACCGGCCGCAAACTCCGGCTGAAAGTTGTAGTACTACGTCCACATGTAGATTTCAGTCTTGTTTCAAAACCTGAGTTCTGAGTGGACACCCATTTTACAAATGTGGCTTATTTCTATACTGTTGGTTCCTTGCCTCTAAGGCAGATGCACTCCAAATTAAAAGAAGGCCCAACCCCTCCCCGCTCCCCCAAATGAGTCAGATCTGTAAAACGGATGCACACGCAACACTCAAGTTCTGGAACAGGACTGCAGTCCAGAGGTGGATGAACAACCAGAACTTTCCGCTTGAGTTTACAGCTGGTGAACACGAAGAAGAAGAGGACGAAACGAAAACAAAAAATCCTTAGCACTGTCAACACGAACTTGGAGAAAACCTAAATATAAAATAAAAGGTCAATCAAATAACAAAAGAAAGAGTCACCAGTAATTTGTAACTCTGTATCCAAATTTCAGCTTGATGTTTTGACACTGTTATGTGTTGACGATACCTGCTACGCTTTGTCTCACACTGGATTAGGCACAACAGGAATCACTCTCCGCACCAAGCTGGCAACGCTGTTTTGTTTTCATGACGTGTAATGTTGAAAATCCCGATTATTTATAAGTCCGGATGCACTAAGTTTAAAAATTGCTTGACGGCCCCCCTTCCCAACTTGTTAGAACCTCATCACGACCCCCACCTTTTCAAAATCTCTTCACGCCCCTCTCCCCCCCCCCCATTTTTTTTAAAAACCTCCTCACCCCTCACCCCCCCCCCATTTTTTTAAAAACCTCCTCACCCCTCACCCCCCCCCCCCATTTTTTTTAAAAACCTCCTCACCCCTCACCCTCCCCCCCCCCCCCATTTTTTTTTTGTTTTTTTTTAAAAACCTCCTCACCCCCTCACCCCCCTCCCTTCTCTTCAAAAACCCCCTCACCCCCACCCCCCCCCCCCCCCCATTTTTTTAAAAACCTCCTAACCCCCCCCCCCCCCCCCCCCCCATTTTCTTAAACTACACTTTTTTCTAGGTTAGAGACCACAGCTGTAAAGTTACCTCCGTCAAAGACGTATATCGGAACCATATCTATGTATTCCAGTCAGCATTGGATCGGTGATTGGGGCGAACATTACACGGGCCGTCTTTACTTTCCAAGATATTCACAGATATCCAGTTTTAAAGACTGGTTCGACCTTACAGCAGTTCTGAAAACATCTCACTAGATATGGATTCAAACGCAAGACATTCAGGCAAGCGGGCGATAACCTAGCTTCCTGCTATCGCGCCTCTACACTTTAGCATTGGTGTCATTGTGTACACTTTAAAAAAAAAAGAGGGTCGTTAGCGCTGGTCCACTCCCAGATCCCAGGCTGACAGCAAAACAACCTGTCTCAGCGGTAATTGAAAAGCGATTGGGTGACATAATTTATTTAACGACTCGGTGACTTTTGCAACAGTCCATCCTCACAGTCTCCTGTTCCAGTTGTTAATGCCATATTGTGTTGGGTTATTCAGTTTGAACACCGATGAAACGCACTAAGTGCCACCACTCCTCAGTTACTATTTTTATAAGCTGTTATTAAGATCCCTTTTGTATGTTTGTCTGGTAAAATCTCTGCTTGCGATTATTACATTATTTCACAAGCTCATATCCCTTGGCAGTTGGAAATCGAAAAAAGTAGCCTAACGGCGCTGCCCGGGCAAAATTTGGAGTTAAAAATCTATCCAAAGTATTTCAGGATCCTCGCCGGGGCTACAGAGTTTGTGCACTGTGGTGAGCTTCTTCGGACTTAGACTTGAGTTAGAAAAAGAACGGTGCACTTATGGACCCGTGTGCCATGATGTTTGCCCGTTGTTCAAACTTGAAACTTCAGCCATCTGCGCACTGACAAAGCCTAATCCAGTCACCGTTAGATGAAAGGATTGGTCATCATCATCTCTGATGGACGAACAACTTGCCAGCAATCTAAGTAGCCCTAGTTGTCTTCTTGTCTTCCCTTCAACATTTTCTATATGAGCTGTTATCATATATCACTCCAAGATAAGTGGGAAAGCTTTCTTCCTGTAGCAAGGATGTTCCTATGTGAATACTAGCCCATTTGTCCCTAGGGGAAAGAGAGAAAAGCGTTGTGGGTGTTTTGTCGGTGATGATGGTAATCATCCACTTTTCTGCCCATGTCATTGGGAGATCTGTTGCTAGCTGCATTCTTAGATTTTCCACTGTAGTGTGTTCTTCGGTGCACTAGAGTGCCTGATCATCTACTTAAAGAGCTTCACTTCTGTCCGGAGGTCTTTCAAGGGTCATTGAAATAAATAAGAAAGAGAGTTGAAGAGATAACTCCTATCTGTGGTACCCCTCGAAGACGCAACATTTGAATGATCTGGAGGCCACAAGAGTGACTATAGTTCTCCTGTTGTATATGAAGGACTGGATCTACCTTAGAATGTTTCCTTGGATTCCACTTCTCTTCAGTTTTGCAATGAGACCTTCTTCCCTTTTTTTTTTTTTTTTAATGCTTGTTTGAAGTCAACCCACACTGCCAGGACCTTATTCCTTCCTATTGGAATGCATCTTCTACAGCTTGTGACAGGTAGGTGACTTGGTCTTCAATGCTGTACCGTTCATTATCTAAATCCAGCCTGCTCTGACACCAAGATCTGCTCAGATTCTGAGGTCATTTTTTGGGGGGAAGGGGGGGGGGCAAGAAAATGCAAATAATTCCGGCTCTTTTTGAATTCAAACCCACGACATTCTGATCTTAAGGCGAACTTTTAGCCGCTATACAACGATGAGACCATAGATTCTTAAACTTTTTTGGCCAGCTGTCCCATTTGAACTTTGGCGTAGTATAACTTTTCTAAGTGTTGGTTGCTGTAAATGAGAAAACTTCTTTCCCCTTCTTCACCCCACACCTTCAAATTTGAAACTTTCAAGACTAATACCTGGTGACTCAGTGCTAGTATACGAAAGCGATAAAACTGGAGCAATTCCTGGAAACCTCACTTAATTGTCTATTCACCTGATTGAGTAACCAACACAAAATACACTTATATGCAGATATTTCCAGGAAAACACAAACTATTACAATTAACCTAATACTGAGGTATTGCTTTAACTTCTCCTTTTCAACAATTCCTAACCTTGGTAAGGTCACATCCGAGAGGATACTGGCTTTAGCCTAGGAGAAGGAAATGCAGTCACGACTGACGAGATTGATGCTTTCGTACAAATTTATTACGTTTGGCTCCTTACCGAGAAAAAAAACTGCACTGTCGGTACCACGCCTCATATGAAATTGTGATTAAATTTTTAAAATGTGTGGCATAGTGTTGAACCTGTTAAAAAATTGTGTAGGCTTGTACAGAAAACGATTGTTGATACAAATGTAGCATTTTACGTGGCTGGTCAAGTGCGCGTTTGTTTCATTTTCAAAGGCCAGTGTTGGTGTGTCTGTCCAAACACGACCTGCTCCAGCTGACGGGCCGTGCTGCTGACGTCACTGAGTCAGACTAACTTAAACAAGAAATAAACTATTTTCGACAGTGGCGAGGGAAGACAACTTAAATTTTAACTTTTAAGTATCGACATGACTTCTTTAATAATTTCACAATTTTTAGCCGACTTTTCTTGAATATTGCCGCGGCACCCCTGGCAAATGCTCACGTCACCCCAGGGTGCCTCTGCACCCAGTTTGGGAACCGCTGCGTTTACGCATTGTTAGCCCGACCCGGTGACGTCAGCAGCACGACCTGTCAGCTGGAGCAGGTCGTGGTCCAAACAACTAGCAAACACTCTCTCGTGTTTTTGTTTGTCGCAGTTTCACATTCCAGTTGAACTGATGCTCAAGCTTTTTCAAGGCGTGTTAACTTAAAGTTAAGGTCCCTTTTCCACGCCTTTAGGCTAATAGGGCATATAGGGCAAGCCCTATATTTTATAGACCAATCAGCATAAGATGTGTGATGTGGTCAGCATCACGCCGGCCGCATTTACTTTCCGGGTTTGTACCCGGTACCCACTCAAGGCTGGGTCGACCTGGAAGTCAAGGTCATTTTTTGAAAAAAAACCCACGACCTTCCGATCCTCATACTAGCGTTTAGCCGCTACGCCACGGCGACTACCAGAGGCGTGTTAACGGTTTTATTTCATTAAAATTAGTAATTTGTGTCTTTTTGGGTACTTTTTCAAGCACAATGGTACGATTTCCATGAAAATTTCAGCAGCCCTGAAGCCTTAGCTTAAGAAGAGTAAATGCAGTCAGAAAACGCCTTGCTTGATTGGCAGCTACTTGGTTTTATAATTCTCTGACAGATCGATGGACAAAGCACAGCCCTTCTGATTCGGCAGTTTCAACATCACGTTTTGTTCCAAACGTATTGGTGTTACCTTTCCTCTGATGTAAACAAAGCAGACAGACAAAGGGATCATGCGCACACATTGTGCTATGGATAATAGAAATTAGGTTTTCTGTGACCCACATACCTCTAAATTCTACATCATCAGGTAGCAGGTCCTTTGCAGAACGTCGCTCTCATCACGGTCTTGCTGATAGAAACTCGATCTCTCGTCAGCTCTCCCGCCTCATGTACTTTCATACTCAAGGAGTCACTTATATCCTGTGCCCACCTTGGTGTTGGTCGGCCCCTGCCCCTCCTTCTTGGTACCATGCTTTCTGCTATTATTTTTTTTAATCATTCTGTCGTAGCGCTTGATATGACCAACATTTTTCAGCTTCAGAGACAGGATGCTGTTTATTAGCCAATCGTCCTTGATTTCCAGATCTTTCAATGTGTCAGTATTTGTCCTCTTCTTTGTCCAAGATATTCTGAAAATCTTTCTATAATATTTCAGCTCAAAAGCCCCTATTACTTTTCTTAAGGACTGGGAGATAGTCCACGAAACACATTCATATATTGCTGCAGAGAAGATGCATGTTCTCAAAATTGTAAGTTTGATCTCCTCTCTATACATAAACAAACACCCGATCGTTTGAAAAGACGGAAAGATGTCAACGAATCTCAGTAGTAACGAAGCCTGTCGAAAACTTACGTTATGAATTTCTCCATTTTCAACAATTTTAATAGGAGGCCTGGTAGGTAGACCGAAACACCTGCTTGGCGAAGTAGGACGCTCGGTCACTGAACGGATGAAACACGATGCAACACAAACAGGCGGAACCATCATATTTCAAGAAATCGATTCAAATCTTAAAGTACAAAGAAAAAATTAAAGAAAGAAACAAAATAAGTAAGACAGAAAAAAGGAAAGAAAGAATAAAAGGAAAAGAAAGCACGAAAGAAAGGAAAAAAAAAACACAGAAAGAACGAACGAAAAAATGAAAGAAAAAAAAAGAAAGAAAGAAACAACGAAAGAAAGAAAGACGATGAATTAGAAAAAGAAGCAAGAGGGGGCTACGGGACAAAGGGAGTAGAGGGTGGAAGAAAAAGGAGGCGGAAGGAATATTATGAAGGGGAAAAAAAGGAAACTTAGAAACGAGGAGGAGAACGGGAATAGGGGACAGGTGAAGCGGGACAATTAAGAAGAGCAGGAAGAAATGGTTTCATAGTAAAATGTAAACTTCACATTCAGTAATAAGTCAAATACATAATTCAGCCTCATCACCCTCACGATCTATTCATACCCTAAAGATAAGGCCCATTTCTCATACTGTCTCCTTACGGAAATCACAGCTCTTGATTACACAGGGGCGCGAACAACTCGGTCGTAAAGCGATTGGGTCGTATGGTTGCAGTGTGCCTTCAACAAGCCGGCTAAGGAAATCAATACAACGCTCCGAATCATAAACCAGCCAGGAAGGAAATGATGGCAAGACAAGACGCTGGTCAACCCGAATCATAAAGCCCTGACCTAATCATCATCAAGTTGACAGCTGGTTGGTCTGCTGAGGATCTTCCCAATCAATTCTCGCCTCTGAAGCCTGCCTGTCCGCTGCTCGGTTGAGTGCCGCATGTGTCAGTGATGACAGCTTTCTTTCTGCATGCCTCGGTGACGGATGTGTTTCTTGACCGCGAGGTTGTCAGGACATTTTATACGGAGTCATAAACATGAAACATTTGTGATAACTGACAAATTTGATGAGAATTTAGCAACAACAACTCAACAAAAGGAGGTGGTGTGGGAGTGGCGGGATTTGACCCCTCTTTTTTGTGTCTCTAATTTTCTTCCATCAATTAGTTTGCGTATCCTTTACAGGACGTTGCAGAACCAACTCCAGCATTTATTAGCTGTTGTGGTTCTTCTAGGCAAAGTTTACGTTCAGTTGTTTGCTATTGTTTCTGAAGAGGGCTGCGTGGTCTTGAGGCATGGTATCCACCTCTAGTGCTAAAGGTTCTGGATTCAATTCCCGATATGGGCTAGCATCTTTCTTCACGTGGATCTGGACTAGTAATTCCCCCTGGTCTCTCGATAGTGAGATGAGACGCCCGTGCGCATTGTTGCGTACGAAAAAAACAACCTTAAAACCTATTGTTTCTCAATAGTTAGATCTCGGTACCACTGTCGAAACCAACGCAAGACAACACGTCTGAAGCTGGGATCGACTCCGGCACCCTGGCATTATGAAACGCGTTCCCAACACCTAAGCATCAGTCGCCGACTTTCTTCACTTACACCCGGCGAATTGCTAGGGAAAGGTGTGCTGCTGTGTTTGCTTTCTAAGGTGTTGTAAATGGTGATCTTCATTTCTCTTAGAGTTTCTTGATGCTGTCGATTCCATCGGCTTTGTTGTATCTTCCTTGCTCTGTGTTTATTGTGTTTTCAGCGTGGCTCTATATGGCAGTTATTACCAGACCAGTTCATTTCATTTGTTGCTTTGGACTTCCGACCAATAAGACCTATAGCCAGCTGGCGACTAATGCTGTGAAAAGTTATCTGATTCTAATTACAAAAAAAAAAAAAAAAAAAAAAAAAATAACCACCCATTTAGGGACCCGGAGTCCACAGATTTCGTCGCACAGTTACACAGTAGACTGCTTGTTGAAAAACTGTGAGCTGTGGATTAAAGTGTAATTTTTTTCCCTTATTGTGCCCGCGGCATGTTGTTAACTGCAATAAAATGGCGGGTTGCCGATTATGTTCATGTTAAGAATAGATTATACTTCTGCTTTAGTCATTTACCTTGTGTGCAAACAGTGGGCTGCAATTCTATTATGGGGCTGTTGGTGTTGGCATATCTAACAGCTGCCTCGTGCATTTTTAATTTCAGTATGGAAGCTGTAGACTTTGCTGAAATTTAAAAAATTTTTTTTTTTTTTAAATGGGACTGTGACGAATATTTTTTATGATTTCCACTCGCACAGAAACGGAAAATAAACTGGGTGACCCGGTGGCAGTAGTGTTGGAATGTTGACTAACGTGTTGGAAAGTTGACTAACGATTAACCTGTTACTCTATAATGAATTGTATGACTCGTCATAGTGCTAGACGTCTTTGAAAAAAAAAAAAAAAACTTTATTTTTAAAAATTTATTTTAATTATTTTTTTTCATACCGTAACTCTTTCAGCTCCCCTAACACACATCAACACTACTGCTATGATTTTCGGCTCAATAGGTTTAATAAGAGTCCATCTTGGACACTGCTAACATTTCTTCTTCTAAAGGTTTATGCCGTGTAGCGTTGGTAGTCATGTCTATTCTGCAACCTTCTTTCTCGCGTCGTCTCCAAGTCCATTGCTGTGTGGCATTGGTGGCCACGTCCACAACCTTCTGTCTCATGTACCTTCGAGCAACTTTGACACGGATGATCTTCCATGCCATGATGCCAAAATATTCAGCACCTTCTTTCTCGGTCTCCCTTCCCTTAGTCATGGAGTCAGTTCTCTTTGTGAGTTGACTTCTTTGAAGACATCGTCATTACTCTTTGTGAGTTGACTTCTTTAAAGACATCGTCAGTACTCTTTGTGAGTTGACTTCTTTGAAGACATCTTCAGTACTCTTTTTATCTGTCCAGGGTATTCTCATCATTCGTCCATAAAACCACATTTCCGCAGCTTCCAAATAATGTTTTACTTATCTGCCAACTGTCCATGATTCCCTTCTGTATATCAATACAGGATTTATATAACTTTGACGAATGCTCTTTCTTGTCTCAGTTGACAAAGAAAGATTGCAGAGAATATTGTTCATTATGTAAAATTGTGGAGCTCAAAAGACATTTAAAGACATACTAAACTTAACATTTTAAATTCCAATGTCAAATTAGTACTTTTAAATGGAGCGGAAAGATGAAGAACAACTACGGCAATTACTAATAAACTACAGACAATTATTAACTGGTGCTTGTGCAGAATAGAGGGAATTAAATGGTAGGATAGAAAGACTAATGTTGAGCTTTGGGAAAAAAACTAAGCAAGCTCCAGTGGACCAAGAGGTGAAGAAAAGACGCTGGCGTTGGATATGATACACATTGAGAAAACTGGGGAACAATATAACTGGGATGTTTCTGCACTGGAACCCACATGGGCCTAGGAATAAAGGAAGGCCGAAAACACATGGAGAAGAGAGCTGGAGAATGTAATTAGAAAGATGGGGAAGACATGAGGAGAGCTGCATGCGATAGCAACAGATAGAACGACTTGGCGTGACTTGGTTGAGGGCCTATGCTCCACTGGGGGCTAGAAAGGCAGAAGAGGAATGTAAAATGCTGCCTTTGCTTCAGCTATTCTACATGTAACTTCTTTAATACATCTTCCATCCGACGTTCTCAGATTATCCAAGTACTTAAACGTATGTTTGCTTGAGGTTTGTACCATTTACGTTGATGTTGCATTTCGCAGGGTCCGGTTTCTTTATCAATACGATTACTTCTGTTTCTCCGCTGTTCAAGTTAAGATACTTGTTTCGACTTTCTGTTATAATTATGTCCATCATTTCTTGCTGTTGTGTTTTATTTTCAGCGATCAAAACTATATCGTCAGCATAACGCAGGTTGTTAACAGTATGCCCACCAACCGCTAACAGTATGCCCACCAACCGCTATTCCTGGCATAACATGTATGGGCCATGTATAGATTTAAATATTATTTAACTGTACAAATTGAACTAATATATAGTGATAGTACACATTTCTATCTAACGCTTTGTTTAATGCTTTGAAAATTTCTACCTTGGTTGTCAATTCTAATAGCTGCTTCATATGCCCATTATATGTTTCATATTATTCTCAGATTTTTACCATAAGTGTTTGAGCTTTCTAAAATCATAATAATTTATGTATGTTTGAGTTTATCAAATGCTTTATAAAAGTAAAGTTCCCTTTTCACGCCTTTCGGCGCATCGGGCATATGGGCAGAGCGTCCCATATTTTTACAGACCATCAGCACTCTGTGGGTAATGTGGTCAGCATTACGCCGGCTGTCTTTACTTTCCCAGGACAGCCCATCCTGGTACCCATTTTAGGCTGGGTCGACCTGCGAAATGCTTTATGGTAATCAATAAAGCGCAAAAACACACATCTTTTCATTTCAATCATTCTTTCTGAAAAAGTTCTCAAGATAAATATGGTGTTGTTTGTGCCTTTACCTTAAAAAATGCATACAGTTCCTCTCCAATTTCTGGTTTAATTGTGCGCCGTATTCTTCTCATTATAATTCTCATTAATATTTTAGTTACATGACTCATTAAACTAATTATTAGATGTGCTCAACGATGCACTGCTCCAGATGTTTTCGGTGAAGGTATGACACGATATTTCAAAAGGTCATCAGGTATATATCCACTGTTATAAATATCATTGAACTGTTATAAATATCATTGAACTGTTATAAATATCATTGAACTGTTATAAATATCATTGAACTGTTATAAATATCATTGAACTGTTATAAATATCATTGAACTGTTTTAAATATTGAACTGTTATAAATATCATAGAACTGTTATAAATATCATTGAACTGTTATAAATATCATTGAACTGTTATAAATATCATTGAACTGTTTTAAATATTGAACTGTTATAAATATCATTGAACTGTTATAAATATCATTGAACTGTTATAAATATCATTGAACTGTTATAAATATCATTGAACTGTTTTAAATATTGAACTGTTATAAATATCATTGAACTGTTATAAATATCATAACTGTAATAAATATCATTGAACTGTTATACATATCATTGAACTTTTATAAATATCATTGAACTGTTATAAATATTGAACTGTTATAAGTATCATTGAACTGTTATAAATATTGAACTGTTATAAATATCATTGAACTGTTATAAATATCATTAAAGTGTTATAAATGTCATTGAACTGTTGTACATATCATTGAACTTTTATAAATATCATTGAACTGTTATAAATATCATTGAACTGTTATAAATATTGAACTGTTATAAATATCATTGAACTGGTATAAATATCATTGAACTGTTATACATATCTTTGAACTGTTATAAATATCATTGAACTGTTATAAATATCATTGAAGAATTTTGCCAGCACTTCTAAATCCAGTTCGGCAAACCCTTTCAATTCTTCAATCGTAATGTCATGTACTGTTAGTCATCTCTGACACAGATGATCCTCAGTGCCATGACGTAAAACTGTCCAGCATCTTCTGTCTTGATCTCCTTCTCTCCCTCTGCCTCTCCTCCCCTCCAGCTTTCATACTGTCACGATGTACTCCAGTGTTCTCCTTTTCATGCTATGACCAAAGAACATAGCTCGTCTTTTTCTGACGCGAGTTAGTTTCTTTCAAAACATCCTAATTATTAATTTTTTAAATTTCCAGGGTATTGGCATCATTTGTCTATAAAACCACATATCTGCAGCTTCCAAATAAGTTTTCACTAACCTAATAAGTAAGTAAAGTAAAGTAAAGGACCCTTTTCCACGCCTTTAGGCGTAAAGGGCATATAGGGCTAGACCTATATTTTTATAGACCAATCGGCACAAGATGGGTGATGTGGTCAGCATCACGCCGGCCGCCTTTACTTTCCCGGGACTGCACCCGGTACCCACTCAAGGCTGGGTCGACCTGTTAGCCAAGGTCATTTTTGAAATAAGTCCGGCTCCGACAGGGAGCGAACCCACGACCTTCCGATCCGCGGCGAGCGTCTAGCCGCTCGGCTACGGCGACTCCCTCACTAACCTAATGGTAGCCAATAAATCAATAATGGTTCTTCTAAGATCTGCTACGTTGACAAATGTGTTTTTACACAGGAAGAGCCAGAGATAAATACGTGAAAAGCTTGACCACACGGTACATGCCTGTCAAAACAAAGCCTTGATCTGTAGGTCTTTTGAATGTGCAAACAATAACAACCATGCTTGTCGACAAAGCAATAATAACATATATTTTGGTGTTCACCGGGAAGGCTAACCCGGTTAACAAATGCCCGCAGAAGTCGGATGTGTTGTCCGAAAGGTGCAAATATCGCAGCCATGCTGTAAACGCAGTTACATTTTCGGCTGAACGCAGAAGAAGATTTTTGTGTCCTATTAGCTTGACCATATCTGCACACATAGATATATTTTTCTGCTCTTCTTCCTGTTTCTTCGAGCATGATTTTATCCGCTGCCTGCTTGCTAAGCCTGTCGCAATTTAAGTGAGCATTTAACCAGATGGATGCCATCCTGCCTGGCGTCCCCAGAGCTAAGTTAGCGTGGTATGCCATCCTGCCTGGCGTCCCCAGAGCTAAGTTAGCGTGGGATGTCGCGGTCTCAGTTTTCAGGTGTGCATAGCTTATCGAAGATGTCAGTACCAGCATCTAGGAAGCACAAACACTAGCGCTGGCACCCGCAGTGTCTTTAAAACCCCGGATCTCTGAAGCGATGCTTGCCACTCTGCAAGAAGCATACCTGTCCCCATTTTTCTAAACATGCTTTGTAGGTCAGTGATAATTATGATGTATGTGAAGAAAAAAAGTTAATCACTACATTAATTGTACAAGCTATCATGGCATATTTAGTTCTGGCAACACAAACAATCCCTACATAAGCAGAAGTGCTCATGAATCCGTCAGAAGTGCCAAAGTTATAAATGACATTCCACTGGTAGGACATCAACGTGGCTGCTTCGGGATACGTCAGTTAGATGATTTTGTTAAGTGATTTTTGTTAATTCGTGTGGTTTTATTTGATTTATACACGTGCTGAGGAAAGCTCCATAGCCGCAACGTTGTTTGTTTGACTACAAGAAATCAGAAACGTAAATCATCGGCCTAAATCATCAGCCTAAATCATCAGCCTGAATCATCAGCCTACATCATCAGCCCTAATCATCAGCCTAAATCATCAGCCTGAATCATCAGCTTGAATCATCAGCCTACATCATCAGCCCTAATCATCAGCCTAAATCATCAACCTAAATCATCAACCTAAATCATCAGCCTAAGTCATCAGCCTAAATCAGCAGCCTAAATCAGCAGCCTAAATCAGCAGCCTAAATCATTAGCTTATATTATCAGCGTAAACTAAATCATTGGCCTAAAATTACCAAGCTTCAATTATCAATCTAACAACGATAAAAACATACCTGGTCCTACAGTGTTCTAACAAAAATTGTTACATCAGAACGTTAATTGACAGTAATTTTCCCCCTTTTCTACATTATGAACCTCATTCAAATCCCCGCTAAATTTCCTGCATAAAACAAGCTTGAAATAATCGATGAGAAAATCTGTTCAAAGGAAAAACAGCTTCAGAGAGAGCTACAATAAACGTATGCTGCTTAGTACCAAGAGAATTAATAGATCAGCAACAGGGTGAGTGTGACGCCACCGCAGACACGGAAACCCTTTTATTTGACGAATTGATGAGTAGGAATACAGTGGGTGTTTCTCGCGATCAGGGCTAATAGTCAGTGGAATGAAGCTGTTTTCTAAGATCAGCGACTTCTTACGATAACCAGACTGTCATATCCATGAGACGACTGAACTGTCAACTCAGTTTGATGACCAAACATTTGGATTCATGAGATGACCAGACTGTGGAGCCCATCAGCGCACCAGGCTGTTGACCATGGGGTGACCTGGTCTATCAACAGACAGTGGAATGAAACAGGTTTTTTAAAGTCTGATGACTTCATAACAGGATCAGACTGGCGGCTGCATGTTGTGAACAGGCGTTTGACTCCATGAGATGACAGGCTGTTGGCTCCCAGAGGTGACGATACTATGGACCTCATGTGATGACTAGGAAGTCGACTCGTCTTCTTCTTCTTCTTCTTCGCTCACCCTGTCAGTGCGTTTGAGATGAGATGGCCACATGCCTCTATGAAAGTTATCACGATGCCCCACTGATCCATACAGCTTAGTTTCAGACGTGTTACCAACTGGTCAGATCTGTGATCTTTCTACTTCCTGTAGGGAGCACATCTGCAGCATACATTCAGTACTGTGTCTTCCTGTTTACTAGGGAAATGTACCGAGTCCCCCGCTCTTGTATTTCTTGTATATATATATATATATATATATATATATATATATATATATATATATATATATATATATATATATATATAGCTGATCGGTCTATAAGGTCCTGTTCGTGATCTAAATACAATAGTCTGTTTCTTTCATGTGAAGAGGTTGACGAGGTTTTTTCCGGACTGTGTTCTGAATAGCCAGTTTTACAATGGGTTAGAGTAACTGCATTTATCTGAGCTGTATTTTTCTCATTTGTACATCCAGTATCTGGGTTTTCTGGACTGCTACAGATTGAGCTAAATAGCACGCTCTTTTATTTCCTGTAATGTTGCAGTGGCATGTGATCCACCGAGATGTATTCCACATAGCTAGCTGATCCATCGCATCTGGCAGAGATTTAAGCTTATCGAACTGTAGTTGTCTATTGTTTTGTATTGTCAGTAATACCGAGTTAGTAAAACCACTTGAGACTCAAAGCTGCATTCAATGAATACATTGGATACTGATTCCTTGAGCGTCATCGCTTCCACTTTGTAATTGAAGGAGTGTTTTCCTGCAGGGAAATGGTCTATTCAAAATTGATTCCTCCTCCTCCATCCATAAACTCACTTGCTGAGAAATCTGTGAATATATATCCATTTCGGTATTAATTGTATTAACATGTGATTGTTTTTGCTTCTGACAGCGCTATGTTAGTGCAGTTTCCACATATGGACGGAAGTCTACGAAGTCTACGCTTTCATTACCTAAGCTGCTGAATTAAGTGCTTCCATGAAGCACTGTGTGCTGTTTTCCCCCACTTGGTGGAATGCCTTTAATTTGTGCAGCGATTGAGTCGTGGCATTCAGAGTGGCCGGTAGCCGGTTTAAGAGTGGGCTTGCGAAATACTGTGTGTGATAATTTTGCGTGTGTATAGCCGGCCTCTCGTGGCCGACTACTTCTATCAACAACAAACTAAATTCCTAGTGGCGCCTGTTGGCTGTGGCGCCTCTAGCAACTGCCTTTTGCATTTACTGCGTGAGAATATTTTCTGGATTGTGCCGGGACAAATTGTTTGTTCACCGGTTTTTCAAATGTGTTAGTGGGGGACTTTTTATTTGATTTTCACTGACACAGGAAAGAAGCAAGTATGGGGTGACCCGATTGCAGCGAATCTAAAACTTTGAATAGGACTTAGACTACACCGGTAAAACAAACTACTTCAAATAAGCCCATAACTTTCAGAGCCTGTGGCAGAGAGTTTAATGATTTCCCCCCCCCCCCCCCCCCCCTTAAGATCCACATTGCTTATGAATATACAGTACCCGGCCACGCGTTGCTGTGGCACAGTTTGGCTAAATTGAAAAGAAAGAAAATAGAAATCGCACGTGTCTAATATGGTTACTGTCGCAATCATGGTCTGCTCAGATATAAAGATAGTCTTCGATCCCCACCCCACCCCCACCCCCCCCCCCCGCCACCACCAAATCCACCTTCTACTCTCTCCCTCATCAAAGGTTTTTGGAAAAGAAAGACAATAGAAATCACACGTGTCTATTATAGTTAATGTCTGCACAGATATAGAGATAGTATGGTTTTCCGACTTTAGAATACGCACCATATAATTGTGTCTTTGTATTAGTGGTCGTTTAAATGGTGTTATTAGCACAATAACAAAAATGGTTATTTGGTTATCACATGCTAAAAAAGCTGTTTGTATTTTTATAGGAGACGGAAGTAAAGCTACTACTGTACTTGTGAAAAACAAAGTAAGTCGTAAAAAACTTAGAATAGCGGAGGTAGCGTTAGTAAAATATAAACAAATTAAGTAATGAGATCTTTAAAATCATGTGTTAAGCTCTTTGAGTTAACAATTTCAGTCATCAACCCCTCCCCTGCCTCCATCCACCGACTACTGCTCTCTTCCTCTTCGAAGGATTTAAAAATCATCACCTGGCGATATTTTGTCGTGTGTAACTGACATTGACATCCCTGTCCACCCGGACTAAAATGGGGAGCAAGCATTGTAAAAGGTAGTAAATGGGGCAATTGTATTATTTACCACACCATCCTTCAAGTACCAGTACAACAACTACCACGACCACCACCACTATAACTAAAATAATGTCACTGCTATCTGTTTTACCATCGGAGTAGACTGGGAGTCGTAAGCCAGAAGATTTGGCGCCGCATGGCTAGTGCTGTCGCCACGGACTGGTCAGGTTAGGATGTATAATTCTGCTCCCCGACAGAAGAACGCCATAGCCTTACCGGGGTCTTTGGCATGACAGCACTACGATGTAACCGCCCAACCATAACTAATATTACTGCTTACTTTGAGTGGGTAAGGCAGTTACTGTGACCTAAAGCTCTCTCAGTAAACAGGCGGCGCCCCCTCCCCCTCCCCCAATTCCCCGACTACTCTTTCTCTCATCGAAGTAGTTGAGGGGAAAAAAACCAAGTGAAGAGCAATGAAAACAGGACAAATACACCATAATTATGAAATGAACGCTATGGTAAACAGCACAGCTTAAAATTCCAATGCAGGTGAAATAATTAAATCTAAATGAAAATAAATGGAAATCTATTAAATTCAGCGTAACCAAGCAATCGGAAAGTTTGAAATGAAATCATAAGTATGCGAAATGGTCAGATTTAATAATTATCAACTGGTTTACCCACATATCTGTACTCTTTTTTTTTTTTTTTTTAATAAGTATTAGGGGGCCACATGGCTAGTGCTGTCGCCACGACAGTGCAGGTGGGGATATTTTTTTGCACCCGCGTAAAAAAAAACTGTATTGCGGATTCGAACCCTGGTCTCCTGCACGGGAGCCCAGTTTTCTAACCATTCGGCCAAGCAACAACTCCACCTAGCAACGAAAACAGAACAAAACTATTTGAGATGTGTGTCCCTACTACCATGTCCCGATTATAACACAACTCAAAACCGCAGGCAATTGTTTTCTCATAGACAGATATTCCAGATATATTATTGAAACGGCACAACAATAGACATCGCATGTGTCTAACACGGTTAATGTCGCAATCATTGTCTGCGCAGACGTCGAAATAGTCCTTGATCCCCCCCCCCCCTTTAAATCCATCGGCTACTCTCCAACTCATAGAAGGTTGTTTGAAAAGACAGAAAATAGAAATCTTGTCTAATATGGTTATTGTCACAATCATTGCCTGCACAGATATAGAGATAGTCTTGTTAGCTATATCACGGCCTGCTCTATTTATTAGAGAAGGCGTTGGCTGTACTATCTCGCCTGCGAATAGTGGGTCTTGCGTTCCTACTGCGCATGCGCATTTACGAATGTGGCTTTAATTAAATGTCACTAAAAAGGAAATATTAGTTTCGAAGATTTTTCCAACAAATGTCATCACCTATCTCAAACAATGACAGGTAGAATTTCAAACCATGATGGGTAAAAATCCGGTACCAAAACAAATATATCCTGAAAATTTCAGCTAATTCGGTTAAGTACTTTCCGAGTCTATAGATCATTAACAAACACACAAACATTGATTTGTATATATATATATATATATATATGAAGCTGTAGCTTTATTTTTTTTCTATGGTCTTCCTTTGTGGGTTCCTAGACCCCATTGTGGGGAGGGGGTAAACCCCCCCCCCTCCGCCCTTTTCCCACAAGCATATGGTAAAAATCTACTAATTCGAAGTTTTTTAAATTTTTTGTTTGTTTGTTTGTTATGAAGCCCAAGAGCTACTGCCTGTGAGGCAATGGACCAGCAGTCTGCACAAAAAAGGCCAGATCTGTAAAACGAATGTACACACAAAACCCAAGTTCTGGAACGAGACTCAAGTCTAGTAGTGCAACAATAACCAGACTTATCCGCCGGGTTTACAGCCCGATGGTCGCCAAGGGTAATTTTTGTTTTCCATGATTCGTTTTCTGCGCAAACAATCCACTTATCACAACAACAGAGAGTGTGACCCATCTGTCCCGAGAATCCAGGATGATTTCGCACATTTCTGCAGAATCTCATAATCAATACTTTTCCAACACACAGCCTCTGCACTGTGATGTTACGCTAGAATACATAACAGCTTACCGTGAAAGCCCCAGATGTTTTTAACCTTTCAGTTATCAATTTTCCGAAACGCTTTAACAGGTACGTGACAAATTATACGGGATGTTTTCATTGTTAACATTTTCAGCCCACAAATATTGTGCAACAGAAGCCAAACTTGAACAATGAAACATAACTGACTTACTTTCACACATTAACGTATATTGCTCCATGTAAAAATATCGAGACAGATCATTTCAATATCATCATAATCATCATCAAGTTCCTTGCCAGATTGAGTAGGCGTTCATGCGTCGCCACAGATTTCGGTTTTTTTGGTGTTCAGGATCAATTCTACTGATGATATTCCTCCATGCCACTCTCTTAAACCATCCACCATCATTTCTATTTGTCTGTCTCTGCCTCTTCTACCAGTGGTCTTTCCAGTCGTCATGATATTTTCCAGTGCTCCTTTTTTCATTAAATGACCAAAGAACTGTGTCCCCTTTTCATTGTTGTATATAATGTTCTACTTTCATTAGTCATTTCCAGGCTCTCAATGTTGGTTATTGTGGCATTCCAAGGTATTCTTAACATTCTCCTCAAGAATACCCATGTTAAACATTAGAAATACAACAGAGCACTGTGGTATGATTCTCATCAGTATCTTATCTCATCTGGTTCCTCTGGCATCTTCCGGTGTCGAGGTGAAATCCAAATTACGAGGAAAAGCCCGTTTGTGTACCACGTTAATTGGGATTCACATGGACTCTGTAATTTCCCGCCTAGTCTGTACATCACAGCTTGCTGTGGTATACTGTCTGCTGACATCCGCATTACATGACCAAACCATTTTAAATAATTTGGAATACTTGATAGATACAGATATTAACTGACCATGTATCATACGTTACTTGCGACATAACGAGTTAAGTTACTGAAATTTCGGAATGGGCTCATAGTCAGTTACCAATCATTTGGGATGTTTTAACAGTTAAGTACCTCTTTCTGCATATACCTTTAGAAGGGTGGTTGGCACTTTTTGTTGTGGTTTTCAAATAGGTAAATCTGTATATTTTGATTTTGGCTCAACACATCTGATGTAAGCAAGCCTTGATTGGCTGCCTTTAACGACATGCTTGTTGGAGGGCGGTGGGTCTATTTAGAAAACAAATGTGTGTTCGTGAAGCAGTCAACATTTGTTCTCAAACTTTCTTCGCGGGCCGAGGTTTTGTTCTCGAGTCCAGTAAAAATTTGTTCAAAACTGTGTTAGCGGGTGATTTGCTCTTTGCTTGAGGCTTTCATGACCCGAGGTACACTGTTTCCCGGCTTTCTGAGTCTTTTAACGACCCCAAAACTGGCCCTAACCCCAACTGTCACAGACCTCTGGGTGACCTTGATGGTCCGTGGCTCTGAGTGGGCCTCTGACAGACGATCTATACCTTACACAGACTGAACCCGAACGCATACAGAACACACATGACAATCTTTAATGTAAGTACAGATATTACATGGGAGAGTTTACTTTCCTCTGCATGACCACCTGTTACCTGGAACACTGACCGAGCAAGCTTTACTCTCATTTGCTCTCTAGTCTGTTACCATAGACAATACCAGGTGCGCAAACCACACCTTTGCGGGGGACGTTCTTGTACCTTGTCACCTGAGCTCACCAAAATGTCAGAGCTTCTGTCGAACGCAGGGTCAGCGTGACAAGGTTAGACATTAGCTCAAAAAACATACATCTCCCCAATTTAAACTGATCAAAGCTAGTGGGCATTCCCTACTTCTTGTGAAACAACACAATATCTTATACCATTTAACTACACAGCACAAAAAAGGTATCCTATTCTTTCAGAACACTGTAAATAATCTATGCAGTCATTAAAGTAATATCCTAACTCTAACGTTCTATTTCTGTCTCGCTAACACGTCCTTTCGGTTCGAAATCTACAGGTCGAATCCATGTGTCCCCTCACCTGGTGCCTTCTAGCCGGTTAACCAGCTCAGTAAGGTCATAGAACAATCATGAAGCTGCTCGGAAAAGAGTTCACTCATTCTTGTAGTCTCCAAGTGGTCTCTACTGAGCACTAATTTCGCCGTTGCAAAGAGCACATATGTGGCCAGTCACTCCACTGACCTTTGTGTCAACTCTGGGGTGTACCCTGAACACGGTACACTGTCTTTATGGTCTACTTCGCCACATGAATGTACTCACATGTTTCTGACACCAACCCACCTATGTCCCACGAGAGAGTGCAGCCTAGGTCTCACGACTGCATGCAGCCTAGGTCTCACGACTGCATGAAACCTATCTACCACCCCCTGAAATATTAGACTGTCCCGTGACATGTAAATTTCTCCTGTCTGGGGTAGGATATCAATAAAGCACCCAAAAATGTTTGGCTAAAAAACAGCATCTTGTCTCGGAAACTGAAATACTTTGGCCATACCAAGTGCCAAAGTAGATAGGAAAGAACAATAGCAGACGGCATGGTGCTAGGGAGAAGAGGCAGGGTCGACCAGTACGAAGATATGCACAGAATATTAATCAACACCTCAGATAGAAAATTGCGTGGGTTCCAGGGCTCTGTTGTAAAAGGAAATGGAAGGGGGGGGGGGGGGGACAAGAATAGACCCAATGCCTCACCAACAAGCATATCATAAGAATCGACTTATTGAGGGTTTCCTTCGAAGTCGGAGTGCATCTGTCTGAGAGGCAAAGAACCAACTATATGAATACAAATATGTAAAACGGATGTGCATGCAAAACTCAAAATGTGGAAAAATACTAAAATCCAGAGGTGAACAAACAACCATAATATTTTTTTTTTCGGAGTTTACATTCCCTGAACGCAAATACGACAAAGAAAAATAATAATAATAATAATAATAATAATAATAATAAAAATAATAATAATAATAATAATAAGAAGAAGAAGAAGAAGAAGAAGAAGAAGAAGAAGAAGAAGAAGAAGAAGAAGAAGAAGAAGAAGAAGAAGAAGAAGAAGAAGAAGAAGAAGAAAAAGAAGAAGAAAGAAGAAGAAGAAGAAGAAGAAGAAGAAGAAGAAGAAGAAGAAGAAGAAGAAGAAGAAGAAGAAGAAGAAGAAGAAGAAGAAGAAGAAGAAGAAGAAGAAGAAGCAGCAGCAGCAGCAGAAGCAGAAGAAATGCCAGTTAGATAAGGCTGATTATCTGGTATACTGAACGTATTAAACTTTAAATCTTGCTCGGCTTTGCAGAGATATCCGCACAATAGCCCTGCTTACGCACAGCCTAGCTCTCAAGGAACCACAATTCCATGTTTCCAGCAACTTTATCTCTGCTCTGTCGGCAGTCTGATCCACCTCACTTAACTAGGTCGCATTATTTATTTCCCCAGGAGTGCTTTAGATCGATCACAATTCTCAGGTATAATGTTATTTTTTGCTCGCAGAACATGTTTTGAAAAATCGGGTGTTTCACTAATGGCGGGACACAGTATTTCGTTTATAACTCGGACACTAATAATGCTATGACAATGACATTTGGCGTAGACCTACCTCTGTTCGTGGAAAGTCGAATGACATCATAACAGGCGCTGGAAATGGCACAACTAGGACTAGAGGTGACTATAACACGCTGTATTTCGCTCTAGATGTATGCCGTCTAAGATTGCCTGTTCGTTCACTGGTATTGTCTATTTTCTTCTCCAGGTGTGAGAGTTGGGCTCTCCCTGGGGAAATCGACAGGAGGATGCAGGCTTTCGAATGTAAATGCTACAGACGCATTTTAGTAATTTTGGAACGCTGCGTCCAATACTGGTGGACGCCAATAGGGACAATTTGTAACACCTGTTATGATATCACCCGACATCGCATGAACGGTGGTAAATCAACTTCAAATGTGTTTGCCTCTATTAGTGACCGAGTTATGAACAAAATACCGGAAGAAGAAAGTGATGACGGAGACGAACAGAAGAAGGAAGAAGAAAAGAAAGACGAAGAAAAAAGGAAGAAGGAAGAAAGAAAGGAGGAAGAAGGGAAGGAGGAAGAAGAAAGGAAGGAGGAAGAAGAAGGGAAGGATGAATAAGAAGGAAGGAAGCAGAAATCAGAAGAAAAATGAGAATGAAGGAGGAAGAATGAAGCTCTATTCCGTGATGTAAAAATCTTCCTTAACCATCTTTTGACAACTTCCTGTCACTGCCATTTTCCGGAACTCTGTGACGTTATCCTGTCACTTTTTTTCGTCAGGAAAAAAAATTGTGCTTGGAACTGTTCTTAGTAGCGGCGCCTTTTTTCAATTAAAAATTTCCACGGCGAACTAACCTAAGTAAAAGTATGACTATGCGTATGCGAGGGGTTAAAAAAAATATAAAACTCTTGAATCTTCGAATATTTTGCGGCGCCCCTGTGAAGAGGTCGCGGCTGCCCTGGGCGCCGCGGCACACAGTCTGGGAATCACTGGTCTATGGAAAGATGAGTTGTGTCACTTTTGAGCCCATGGCGCACATTCGGGTCTGTAGTATTATGTAAAGTAAAGGACCTCTTTCCACGCCTTCAGGAGTATTGGGCATATAGGGCTAGATATATTATATAGACCAGTCGGCATTCGATTTTTGATATACTTAACATCACGCCGGCCCCCTTTACTTTCTAGGACTTTACCTGGCACCCACTCAAAACTGGGTCGACCCGGAAACCAAAGTAATTTTTGAAAAATGTCAGGCTCCGTCAGGATCTGAACCAGCGAACTTAGGATCCACAGGTGAATGTCTAGCCGCTATACTACGGTGGCTCCCTTGGGTGTATGGTACCTGTTTATTATTGAGACAGATCAGTTTGTTCAGTGAAAGATCTACCTCGATCACTCAATGAATCAGTTGCTGTCTCCACGGGTGTATGGTACCTGTTTATTATTGAGACAGATCAGTTTGTTCAGTGAAAGATCTACCTCGATCACTCAATGAATCAGTTGCTGTCTCCACGGGTGTATGGTACCTGTTTATTATTGAGACAGATCAGTTTGTTCAGTGAAAGATCTACCTCGATCACTCAATGAATCAGTTGCTGTCTCCACGGGTGTATGGTACCTGTTTATTATTGAGACAGATCAGTTTGTTCAGTGAAAGATCTACCTCGATCACTCAGTGATTCAGTTGCTGTCTCCACTATAAAGTTTGGCTGCGATAGATCTCCAACACGCTGTATTGACTGACTGACTTTCTACCCCACCAGGACATCACACAAGCGATAAACACCCGATGGCACAATGTGCCACCATGTGGATGAGGATCACCGTGGAGAGGTCCCAGAAATAGCCTTCAGCCATTAGGCCATATTTATAGCCAGGCTATATTACGGCCCCCGGCAAAAGCCAGAGTAGGGCTTCAGTTCACGAACAATTTCGTCCTAGAGAGGACTAGAGGTGACTATAACACGCTGTATTTCGCTCTAGACGTATGCCGTCTAAGATTGCCTGTTCGTTCATTGGTATTGTCTATTTTCTTCTCCAGGTGTAAGAGTTGGGCTCTCCCTTGGGAAATCGACAGGAGGATGCAGGCTTTCAAATGTAAATGCAACAGACGCATTTTAGGAATTAGTTATTTATAACACAAAACACATAAATATGTCAGAAACAAAATATACAAATCGGCGGGATATCGGGAGCCTCTCTTGGCAGTGGTGAAACGTCGCAAGCTAGCTTGGTTTGGGCACCTGGTGAGACATGATTCGATTGCAAAGACTGTACTTCAAGGAACACTGGGGATTAGTTGAAGAAGAGGAGGGCAAAGAATAACCTGGAATGGCAACATCAAGAAATGGAGGCTAAGTTATCATACACTTATTCGTCCAGCAGATGACAGAGAAAGAAGGCGGGTTTTATGTGCTAGTGCTTCCATCAATACACCTCCACGATCCTAATGGGTCAAGGGTTAGGTTATGTTATGTTCGTATATCTCTGGGCGTTATCTTTCTACTTATATGGGGCTCTTATTCCTGGAGGGATCAATATTCAACACAGCTTTATTTAATTTTATTTATTAAATTATTTTTGTGGTCCCAACGAACCACGACCGGAAACCACTGCTGGCTGCGTGGATTTTTAATCATGGTTTTGGCTTCGCAGGTCAATCCAGCCTAAAATTGGTACCAGGATATATGTTAGGAAGTTAAGACGGCCGGCGTAATGCTGACCACATTACCTAACTAGTGCCGATTGGTCTGTAAAATATGGGTGCTCTTCCCATATGCCCGATGCACTTAAAGGTGTACAAATGGATCTTTACTAACTTAGGTGTTAATGTATTTAATTTATTTATATTTCTTTCTCTCTTTTCCCGTATGCCATCTCACTTATTTCGTTTCGTATTATAGTCTATATATTTATACCTTTCCCCCATTACGTACTTCCTAGTTTCATGCTAACCTTTTTTTAATCAGCTCCGTTCTCTTAGCCTTTGAGTTTTCTAGTCAATATTTGTGCTGTATTTAGTATTCCCTTGATAAAGAATTTGGTCGAAACGTTCAATTGTGTTTGTGTGCGTCTTTTCCATTCCCTCTGTTAGGCTTTCTGGTCATATTTTGTGTCATATTAAGCTGTCTTGCAGTTAGCTCGACAGCAGTCGCCCTCTGTATACTTGTAATGGTGTCTGCCTCTTTGTTAGTTTGCCTTCCTATTTCCATCAAGTGTAGTTTTTTATGAGTCGTCGTGTGTCGCGTTAAGAACTGACATCACAGCAATTGAGACATCCCCATAGCTGCTCCACCCTTATTATAAGCAGCAGCCAGCGAATAGTTTTAATTTCGTTGGTACTAGTAGCAGTAATATTAAATGTCCATCTGGACTTTTCTTAAAGCGTAGTGTCGACAAAATCCCCTTGTAACTCCTAGCTGTATTACTCTTTGCAGACCATATTGATCTATATATTCGTGCCTACGCATTGTTAACTTGCTTACAGAAAGCCTAGACTAGCGGTTCTCAAACTGGGTGCCCCGGCACACGGGGTTGCCGTAGCAATATTTACGAAAAGTCAGCTTAAAATTAAAATTATTAAAGAACGCATGATGATACTTAAAAGTTGATTTTTAAGTTATCTTTCCACGCCACTCAAAAAAAAAAAAAAAATGGTTTTTCTTTTTTCTTTCGATTAGAGATGTTTCATGTTGCATAAAATGTTAACCGCAACGTGCTAAGAATTGTCCTTTATCTATAAGTGCGACTAATCCTCTGGCTGCATTCGTTACGGTGAAGTGAATTCCAAACAGTTTCATTCATCGCATTAAAGACAATTGAACATTACATTTGAATTTTTATTATTTCTTTTTTCCCCCCGAAGTATTCGAAACGCTGCGACCCTGTGCCGCGATTTTTTAAAAGCCCAACAAGGATGCCGCGACGAAAAAAGTTTCAGAGCCGCTGGCCTAGACTACATTTAGCTTGCCACGCTTACATTCACCGCCCATTGGTGCAGAACTAGGCAATTATTCTGTCTATTCGTGTCCTCACACACCTGCACTACGGCAGAATTAAATCACGCTAACTACCCTGGACCCCTGAAGCAAGGCTTGCCACTCAGCACGGATCATGCTGTCTTCACCTTTCTGAACATGCTCTGTTGAGTCGGTTACAATCACGACATGTATGTGTTGTGAATGTGCAGCGGGTTTCCTAGCCATCAGTATAGTCATTACAAGAGTGTTGTTTCTTTACAAAATGAAGAGAATGGGGCCTCATCACGTCATACAGCGTCACCTCGGAATCCGAGCGTCTTCAAACTCGAACAACTTGGAAATCGAATTCAATTTTTAAGTAAATTTTGCTTCTGAACCCGAGCGCCGTCTTGGAAAACGAACGCCGTTCATACGACTGAGCTGACAACGAAAATGCTTCAGCACCGTCATCAGCAGCAGAAGAAAAACAATCGCAAAAATGTCCCCGTTTTGACTAAGCTACAGTAAAGCTACAGTGTGTGTTGTTGTCCATCAAGATGATTATGACCACTCTTTTTCATCAAGTATGAGTACGAAGATGACTGATGAGGTCGATGCGAGCCTGAAATGTTCTTGGACAGTGATGACAGGGAATGAGCGTTGTGCCAGGGAGGGGATCTCCTGTAGTCGCTTATCTGTCCATCCTTTTCTTATTAAGTCTTGCTGTTCTGTTTGCTTCACATGTAGCCGCGCCCTTGTGTAGAGCTGCACGCCATGTATTTCTGTCTTGAGAGGCAGCCTCTCCACTGGTGTCATTCATCCCAAATGCTTTGAGTGAAGACTTTAAGGTGTCCTTAAAGCGTTTCTTTTGCCCGCCTTGGGAACGTTACCCATTTTGCAGCTCACCATAGAAGAGTTGTTTTGGGAGCCTGTGATCTGGCATGCGTGCCACAAGACCAGCCCAACGAATTTGATACTGCATCAGTAGAGTGTGGATGCTGGGCATGGCTGCTTTCTCAAGGACTAGGGTATCAGGTACTTTGCGTTGCCATCTGATCAGCATTAATTTTCTAAGGTAGACTGAGTGAAAGTGGTTTAACTTTCTAGCCTGGCGCTGGTATACAGTCCATGTTTCGCAATGTAGGTAATACAATTGCTCTGTATACTTTAAGCTTTGACTGCAGGGTTATGACATTTCTGTTCCAAACATTTTTGTAGTCTGCCAAAGGCAACGCTAGCCCTAGAGATCCTTGCATTTACTTCCTTATCAATTGTGGCACTCTGTGATAAAGATGCAAGAGTGACTTGCGCGGTGACTTGGATTAAAGTGAGGAAGAGTTGCGCAGTGTCGTCGACCTCACTCTCTCACCTAAGTCATATCTGGGTCCAGTGGCAAGACAGAGTCAGGACGACTGGAGATATGTCTAGGTGCAGTGGATGACCAGGGCGTTCTACGTGCCTCGCCATGCTCTATGCGCTCCACAGCGCTTTGCTAGTGTCGCCGTCTTGCCCGTTGAACCAAATGTGGTTTCCTCCGCGCATTCTGCCGACAGTAGTCTTTGCATGCTTGGATAGGCAGATCCTAACTCACCGATGGAAAGGAGCATCGGCTACCCTCACCTGGTTTTACCGGCCTGTCAAAGCCGTTGCCCGGGGGGCGGCCCCTGTCGCATGCTGACAGCTACGTGGAGCCATAGTAAAGCTACAGTAAAGCTACAGTTAAGCTACATAAAAGATACAGTAAAGATACAGTAAAATACAGTACAGATACAGTAAAGCTACAGAATAGCTACAGTAAAGCTACAGTAAAGATACAGTAAAGATACAGTTGAGCTACAGTAAAGCTACAGTTAAGCTACAGTAAAGATACAGTAAAGCTACAGTAAACTTACAGAAAAGCTACAGTAAAGCTACAGTAAAGCTACGTTTGTATTCACATATGAACATCATGTATTACTATACTTTCAGGGTACTGTATTTTGAAAATACATTTCAAAATTCCAGTTTCTAGGACCCTGGCACAGATTAATTTAGTTTCCGTAATTTTCAGTTGGAAAAAAATTGCCTTGGAACTTAAACGATTTGGAAATCGAACGCCGCCTCGGAAAAAAAACTATTTTGAAATTCCGATGTACTACTGTATTCCCCCAAAAAGCACTGGGTATATTGTGGCTAACCTACACTGTGAAAGCTGCACATAATATCTTATGGTCTTCTTATTTGTCCGATATGTTTCAGTTGGAATTATCTTGAATTAGTGTTAGAAATCAACTTGGTATACATCACGTCACCTACACTACCTTGCTAGGTATGTAATATGCCAAAAATGCAACATTCTAAAACTTTTCAATCAAACAGACTGATTTACTGACAGATAGATGGACAGATGGACGAATGAACGTATAGATGGATAGGCAAACACATACACTATATATATATATGTATGTATATACAAACATACACACACACACACACACACACATATATATATATATATATATATATATATATATATATATATATATATATATATATATATATATATATATATATATATATATATATATATATATAATTTTAAAAGCGACAAATGTTACAATCTCACGAAACTGGCGACAGAAATCGAGGATAATTTATGATGATGATAACGAGGATGTTGAAAAACTGAAAATATACTTACAAAGCATCTCAGGAAAAGTGACGAAAAAAGTGTTTGAAAGTAATCACAATTAAAAACAAAACAAAAAACATAAGAAGCATTTTATGACAAACGACAGACACGAACTTGAAACTGACTGGTTGTTATACAGTGTTCAGTTTTTAATCACTGTATTTTTTGAAAATTTTGCCGTTTTCCTATTTTTGTAATCACAGTTTCTAGAGTGATTGCAACATATACTGCTATCGTGTGTTTTATTTTGGGTACTGTTTTTCACATTAAAGCTCTATTCCAAATCGATTCTACTGGGTAAACGGCTAACAGTATAAGGATGAGGCATTCAAGTATTAGGAAGTGACATCATAAATGGTTGAACAACAACATTCGAATACCTGCTACCGTTAAAGAACACACGCGCAAAGACAAACATATTCTTCAAAAGTTAACCCCATTACAAAGAAAGTAAAGTAAATATCCCATTTCACGCCTTTTAGGGGCTTAGGGCATATGGGAAAAGCACCCATATTTTTACAGACTATTCAGCACTAGGTGGGTAATGTGATCAGCATTACGCCGGCCGTCTTTACTTCCCCATGATATACATCCTGGTACCCCATACCACGATAAAAATCCATGCAGCCAGTTTCGATCGCTGTATGTTGGAATTACGAGTTGGACTCGCAACGCCTAAGCCACGGACGCCGCCACAACACCATAATATTCTCGCCCTATATGCCATATAGGCGTGGAAAACGGCCTTTTGCCCTTTACTTTTTGTACTAGGAACGTATTATTATCTTTAGCCCACCGCTAGCATGAACATTTAACTCGAATTTAATTGCTGTCTCTTGCAATTCGTGTTACGAGATTTTACATTCTTTGTGTACTGTTGAAAAATTTTCTTTAGGTAATACACATTAAGAGAATGTAGCATTTAACTAACATAGTTCGTGAATTATATAGTCAGAAAACAGTATTGTATTTAAATATATATTCTAATGTGGATAAATATGAATCACCTTGCCAGAAGCAGAAAGAATAACAACTTCCTTATAAAAACAACCTTAGCAAAGAGCAAACACTGTAGTCCAAACAAGTATCCAGCCATATTTCTTCAAAGCGTCATCGTTGTCATGGAAATAAATGTGCAGCTCGCGATGCATAATGACGTAACGCACGAGCTTGCCTCCGAGCGCCCGTGTTTGTTCCATTCCACGGACTGACAACGAATGCAGCTGACCTGACGTCTTACATAGTTCGCTGCTGAATCTTATTGTATGTATAGGCGCCGGAAACTGGAGGCTCAGGCACTTTTAGCAAATCCCCCCTCCCGCCCTCTCCGCCCCGCCCTCCTAATTTTAGGTGGTGGGGTGGAACGCTAAATCCTCTTGTAGAAAACCTGCATAGCGCTAAATGCCCCCCCCCCCCCCAGCCCGACCGTCTTTAATCATTCTCTCTATAAATAATTGTTTCTACATTTCATAATGTGTCAGATATACAGTTAGCTCTCCTTAAATGTATACACGGTAATCGTCAGACAGTGAAATGTAAAATCCTGCCTTCCATTTCATGCAGCATTTACTACATGTGTACAGGCGTTTGCAAATATTAATTAGATGATTGCTAATTCCCTTTTCCCCCATACATTCCAACAACATATTCCTGTCGATAGAGTTGTCAGGAATATGTTCTGGGAATGTATGGAGAAATAGGGAATCAGCAATCATTTCGTTTAAATTTGCAAAAGCCTGCACACACATAGTAAATGCTGCCTGAAATCGAAGGCAGGATTGTCAAGAACCTGTAGGGTGAACTCTGGTGTGCATCAGGACTGTGTACAATCGTCATTTCTGTTTATAACATACATTGATACCATATGTGAGGAAACGAGCTTTAATCATAAGGAAGATATTACAGAATTACTATTCGTTGACGACCAGGTACTCAAGGCAAAAAGTACGGAATGCCTACAGAACAACCTAAATCAAATTAATAACAAAGGATAGGTATTTAATATGAAAATAAACACTACGAAGACGGAGACAATGATGATAGGAAGACAGAAAGATAATTTAGAAATAAAATTAAAAAACAACATCTTAAGACAAACAGGGGAATTTAAGGAGCAATTTTAACATCCGACGGAAAACTGGACAAAGAAATTAGCTCGAGATGTGCCAAAGCTAATCAAGTAATGGGGCAACTATCTCACCTGTTGACACACGAGCAGATACCCCAGAGTACTAAAATGAATATTATCAGAACTATATTTTGGCCAACACCATGCTATCAGTACCAAACGTGGACACTTAATACTCCAATGAACGTAAAATTGTGAAAAAGAGATGAAATGCCTTGAAATAGCTGCAGGAGTTTCAAGGAAAGGCAGAATACGAAATCAGACTAATGCTAGGAATAAAGCTAGTCCTACAAGTCATCAAAGCCCGATAAATGAAGTGGTTTCGACACCCAACAATAATGACCTAGCACTATCTGCCACAGCGAGCCACACTACAACGTTACAACGGGTATAGCTTGAGTAGAAGACCACGGAAAATATGGGATGATGGCGTTAGGAACAGCCTTACAGAAATAAAAAATCAATCCTAATAGTGCTCTTGACAGAGCTCATTAACGAATGCTACATGTCCCTCAACACTTCACTGAGGTACAAAGTGGAAGAGGAGGAGGAGAAGAAGAAGAAGAAGAAGAAGAAGAAGAAGAAGAAGAAGAAGAAGAAGAAGAAGAAGAAGAAGAAGAAGAAGAAGAAGAAGAAGAAGAAGAAGAAGAAGAAGAAGAAGAAGAAGAAGAAGAAGAAGAAGAAGAAGAAGAAGAAGAAAAAGAAGAAGAAGAAAGAGAAGAAGAAGAAGAAGTGAAGTGTACCTACATGTACGATATTTGCGGTTTTTGAATGCCTTACATTAGCGATGTGTGACATGGAATTTTTAAAATAACAACAAGTATTAACATTCTGACACTAAATGTAGTCAGACACGGAGAGATGCATACAAGTTAGATGTGATGCCTGAAGTAGCTACGGACGCTCAACGTGATACCCATTAGCACCCAGACACTTTTCATAACCATAATACAACACAAAGCTACCTTAGCTATATATAAATGTGACGAAATATGTCACGATGTGATGTCATTTCTAAACAGGTAGCTTTATGTAAAATGTTTATGCATTTGATTGCTGGGCGATTACTGTATACACTTTTGTTTTTGCTAACTTCCTTCAGCACATTATAATAATTATACCAATAAGTGTTCTGGCAAGTCTTCTTCTTATTGAAGTCCATGCCATGTAGCGCTGGCAGTGGTGTCTATCGACAACCTTCTGTTTCATGTACTTTTAGTCAATTTTGTCACAGATGATCCTCCGTGCCATGAGGACAGACTGTCTAGCATCTTCTCGCTCGGTCTCCATCTGCCTCTCCCACCCTCCACCTTTGCCACCGTCACCTTGTACTCCGGGTTTTCTCCTTCCCATGTCATGGCCAAATAATCTAGACTGTTTCCTTCTAATGTAGGTAATTAGTTCTCTTGATGAGTCAGTTTCTTTTAAGACATCTTTGTTACTTGTCTGATTTATCCAGAGGATTCTCATCATTCGGTCATAAAACCACATCTCCTTAGCTTCCAAATATTTTTTGTTTGTTTTGTTTTTGTTTCGACCAACAACCAACGATTTCTTTACAGTGGCGCCCCTGACTCTGCGTAATGTCCCGTTAATGTTCTGTGGAGCCAGATATAGCAACAGCTTGAAAACAGGAATCTATGACAAGTCTGTCAGGTGGAATATGGGAGAAAATTGACAGCTGTGGAGAAAATTGTTGAATACAACTGGACTCGCTGATGCAATTATTTCTAACGAATGGGGTTTAAATACCCATGTTTGAAAATGGTAAGCATCTGGGGCGCAATTATTTCTGAACATCACCTGGTCTATTTTCTTCACTTTTGACACTACCTTTATTGTCACTTATATCATCACAGAGCTTTCTTTTTCTTTTTGTTTTCTCTACTAGTGGAACGCCAAGAAGCATTAGGACAGGAAAAGACCTGTTTGCTTTGTATTCAATCCTCCCCCCCCCCCCAGTGTCTCCAATAGTTGCGAGGCCCATCTTGCACATGGTCGACCTTTGGCTTGGTCACGATAGTATCTGTATTATTTTGCTTTATGTGGTGCTCTGTCTGTTGCCAGACTTGCTGCATATAAGTGAAAAATAAAGATCCCTTTTTACGCCTTTAGGCCTATCGAGTATCTGGGAAGAGCGCCTATATTTTTACAGACCGTCGGCACTATGTGGGTAATGTGGTCAGCATTACACCGGTCTTCTTTACTTCCCCAGGACAGCCATTCTTGTACCCATCTTAATCTGGGTCGACCTGCGACGTCCCATACCATGATAAAAATCCACGCAGCCAGCAGTGGGTTTCAATCGCGGTACGTTGGAATTACGAGTAAGACTCGCAACGCCTAAGCCACAAATGCCGCATAGTCTAGTTACATGGCCAAACTATTTTATCTATAGTCTACCGATACCGTTTAGTATTGATGCTGTGCCGACTCTCCTCCTGATATCATTGTTCCTAATCCATGGCAAGGGTGGGATTTTTTACCCTCGACATAGACTTCTAGTAATTCCCCCTGGTCTCTTGGTAGAGGGATTGGACGCCCGCGTGCATAGCTGCACACGTAAAAAATCCCTTGGCAGTTGGAAATCGAAAAGAGTAGCCTAACGGTGCTGCCCGGACAATATTTGTAGTTTAAAAAAAATTACCTAAAGTATTTCAGGATCCTCGCCGGTGCTACAGAGCCTGTGCACTGTGCTAAGCTTCTTCAGACTCAGACTCACGTTAGAAGAAGAACGAAGCTCTTATGGGTTGCTACCAGTGTGCCATGATGTTGATCCGTTGTTGAAACCTCAAACCTCTTTCTCTGTCCCTGTGTCAATCTTTCCTTGTTTCACCTAGGAGTATACCTAGTGAACATTTAATTTCTGTCGTGACTATTTTTGTTCTATCTTCTGAAGACAAGTGTCCATGTCTGATGCTTATAGCACAGCGTTGGTAAAAAATATTATATTAAACGCTGAACTTTTAGTGTTTATATTCACGTGCTTGCATTTCGATAGTGGTACCATTTATCCTATAACTTGATTGGCTTTATTGCATCTTTGTTGTATTCGTTTATTCATTCTTCCACTTTCTGAAAACAATGCTCCCTAGATATGTAAAGTTCTTCGCCTACTTTAACTGATGTTCATCAGTGTCGATGTTGTTGGTTCTTTCTTTTCGACGTCCTTGCTCGTCCTCCCTAAACAGCATGCCTTAAACGGCGAATAATTAGGGAAGTATTTTTCGAAACCGGAGAGGCGAGGAACAAACAGCCTGCATACAAATAGGCCGGATCTGTAGAACATATGTGCACACAGACTTCTGGAACACAATCAAAATCTGGATATGGACGAACTACAAGAACTTTCCGCAGTAGTTCACAGCCGGTGAACACGACGCAGAAGAACAGGTGTGAACTAGGCACGTGCAAAGCTGATCATAGTTCACCTGGAGAGAAAAAAAAAATCCGTGTTGATGAGTTTAAACAACTCAAGACCTTTTATCCGGCGCTCAAGTATCTAGCTACTGAACTAGAACATTATTAGAATTACATAGTTGCCATAGTTGCCCAGAGTCTGGGTGGATGGAAGAACTAAACTTGTTTGATAAATCACGCCTGCGATCAGAATGAAACCCATATCATTATCTGGGGGTTTCAAACGCAGGAATTTGTATACCATCCCAGCCTGTCAGAATGGTTTGGACTTGTGTCAAGAATAACACAAGATACTGCACTACAGATTAGACAGACCAGACAAGACCAGACAAGACAAGACAAGACAAGACAAGACAAGACAGACCAGACAAGACAAGACAAGACAAGACAGACAGACAGACAGACTCATAATACCAACACACATACTCTCATACAAAGATACATACATAGATACATACATGAACATACCAGCACATTCACACATAAGCACACATATACGCACTCATGCATACACACGCGATCATATAAAAAGAAACATGCGCACTCAGACATGCACAAACCCGTACACATACTCTTGCTTACACATGCCCACTGACACATTCACGTGCATACATACACACTTTCACACATACACTTGCTATATCCCGTACTGTCTAACAGTACACCTTTCTATGGGTTGGTACACCTTTAGGGAGCTAAGTGGTCTCTGGGCATGGCATCCGCCTCGAGTACTGTTTAAGCCCCGGTGAAGGCTTGAATTTTTTCAAGTCGACTTCTAGTAATTTCCCCTGGTCTCTGAGTTGTAAGATTGGACGCCCGTGTGTATTGTTGGTTGCGCACGTAAAAAAAATCGTTAACTGGACATCGAAAAGAGTGGCCTAACGACGCTCCCTGGGCAAAATTTGGAGATCAAAACCTACTCAAACGTTTCAAGATACTCGCCGGTGCTACAGTGTTCGTGCAATGCTTAGATTATTAGGACTCAGGGTTGAGTTAGACTTAGAACTGAGCACTTATGGGTTACTGCCCTTATGCCGTGATGTTGCTCTGTTATTAAAACCTACAATCGAAACCGAAACCTTCCGATGGGACAAAATTGTAGGTCTCCTAACACTGTTCTAACACTGTCCAAAACTGTCCCTAGTAAGAAAAAAGTTGACATACACTGCAGTCTTAGCACAGCCAATAGCATGCACAAGTATAACATGCATGAACCAGCGGTCAGGAGAGGAGTGACAACACAAACTGTGAAGCACTAGAAATGCAGTTTATCGTCGATTAAAGCAGCAGTGTGTTTGCACACTTTTTTAATCAGCTAAGGAATCACCAGTCAGTTCTCTGTCGCCAATTTCAGACTCTGCATTTCACAACACATACACAGTTGCACACAGTTGAAAATCATTCCAACAGAAATCCGCAGCTCACAGTGTCGCGCCATGAACGCAGCTCAATAACTAAGCGACTGAACTATAACCTTTCAGTATACATATGAAGAAAAATGCAACGGCTAACCAGAGTCATAAGCAAATACTTACCCCGACGTAACAAGATAAGCCTGCCTAATCCGTAATAATGACTGAAAGTAAGATACTAGCAAACACAGTGTGAGTTGCTTTGTGCTAATGACAACTTAAAACCCGTATAGTTTTCCAAGCAAATTAAACACCCACAATTCCAAGGCGTTATAAATAGGAACGTTTCCAAACATTCTGTCCTGGCAAAAAAATTTCAATTCTACAGAATCCTGTATGCAGTAGAAACGACCCCCGTGAGAGCTGCCTTTCAAATCGCAATCACTGTTATTATTTAAGCAGTTCGGTAAACGCAGTGTACCATTTTGACAAGCTCGCTGGATAATTTTTCTTTTATCTGACTTGCAGCAGACGATGACAATTTATTGTGCAGACGTCATCAATAACTCTTAACCGACTTTCTTTAAGGATATTCGTTCTGGGATCAGTTCGTTTGCTGACATTTCCCTCCGTTATTCAAATTATTGGTTCAGTTAAGGACGCGGTCTTGTAGACGAAATACTCTCTCTACAGTTTCGCTTTATTAAAACAGAAAATACAAAAACACAAACGGAGTAACCAGATATAGAATAATTGTTTCGGTCTTCTTAGAATGTTTCGGTAATCTTAGAAACATTGGTTCTTCGTGTGGATGATCACCGCCTCCTGTAGCTACAATACTCTTGTGGATGGTTTGGCGCCTGGAGGAAAGAGGGTGATTGGAACAAAACAGGAAGCGGCTGAATGTACTGGTGTAATTGTAAAAAAAAAAAAAAAAAGTTGGCGTGTGAAAAAAAAGGAGGGGGGAGGGGGGCAGTGGTTTGGCGCGAACAAAAGAAAGTACAAATTTGACACATTAAATAGACTCTTTGTCTGGTACTTGTCCTGAGGCGATCGATCGTTTCTTAGATGGTTGGTGTTGACACTAACAACATTATAATGATCAAGCAAGGAAGCCAGGGTGTCTCCTCTATTTCAGTTTTTCTTGGTTCTTCTCACGTGTCCAGGCACAAGTTCTGCCCACTTACACACTTGGTCACTTTCCATTCATACTTCGTGAGGCTCGTAAACTTTTCTAAACGTTACAGGGGTGTCCCGATTTATTGTTTTTTTTTTCCGAAAAGCTTTCTCCGTTCTTTTCACCGGCCAGTGATATCGCGTGCTGTATAATCCGCAATGTCAGTCTTTGACGGTCCCAAAACATGCAGAACTAGCCCTAACACAAAGCCGCTTCGAGAGTGCAACCTAGGTACGTATAAAGAAGACAACGCAGAAAGCTTTTCGCGCAAACAGTAAACCGGGATAAACCTGTAACCTTTAGCAAAGTTCACGAGCCTGACCAAGCACCAATCAAAAGTGACCTAGTGTGTAAGTGGGCGGAGCTTGGACCTGACTTCGTTACTAGTTCCTTTTTCTTTAAACCATGTGTGGGTTCAGGGGCTCTACTTCGCGGTGAGGCGGCGGGGAATGGGTGGAGGTACATCCACAACTCCATTAACAAGCATGTCGAAAAAAGGGGTCCCTTGGAAAAGTGGTCAAGTCGCTTGCCTCGCTCTATGAAGGTCGTGGACTCATTTTACGGCTGCGCCCTTCACTTCTCGAGTGTAATATTTACAGAGAACCTTGGGGATCGTCACCGGAGCTACGAAGTTCGTGCTCAGCGCGGCGCTCTCGGCAGGCGGCTAGCTGTTCTGCGGAGAGACCCAGCCATGTGGAATAAAAGCCAGTGCAGTGAGGTCGATCCTTTCGACTTTAACTTTCAACCTTTAGGTCGAAAAATGCCACTAATAAGGAGTCCGGTGAAATTAGTTAGGAATACGAGGTTATAACACAAAACAGCATTTAGTGGATGATGTGATCAACATCACGCTGTCCGCCTTTACTTCACAGGTCAGCTACCTCACTGCGGCTCCCTTCTTCTAATAGTACAGGAATGAATGATGTCCAAGATACACCCGATACACGAAATTAGAGTATACGCTACCCGATACACGAAACAAGAGTATACGCTACCCGATACACGAAACTAGAGTAAACTGTATCATAGCATCTCTCAGTTCATATTTTATTCTCTTTTTACGTTCACTTGACGACACTCCTAAACAGCTTGCAACCGCCACCCATTGGGACATATTTTATTTATACTGCTCCCACATTCCCACATTAGAATTCAACAGATCGGAGATCCCTGATGCTGCATAAACAGTATATACAGTAAACAAATAAGCAAGCATTGATTGGCACTCATATAAAGGCGTAGAAATACAACAATCTTGTTGGAAAGGCTATGGGCATATTCTATTTTTTTTTTTTATTTTTTTTTTACAACTAATGGTTGTCCTGAAACCCAGACTAAAAGTTGAGGGAGAATTTTTTTTCAACGAGTCAAATAAAATAATTAGACCACGTAAAAAATATGAAACAACTAAAAACCGAACAAGAAATAACATGTTAAAAGCAAACCAACCAGAGGTAGAGGGAGAAACAAGTGGTAGGATATCATCAAGCGATGGACGTACAGCAGTCTTAGAGTGTACAGTTAGGACAGGAGACGGCAACTGATTCTTGTTCTTCTTCTTAGATTTGTCTGAAATGCCTATATCAACAATTATGTCTTTTGTTCACTGCTGTTTTTAGCTTATTCAGTGCTCTATATCGTTTACTTTCCACTATTGTTCTCTTTCGTCAGCTTCACTGGAAAGGTCACGGGTAGTGAGCATACTTTGGATCGTTTCTCCAGGCATGCCGGCGTGGTGGGTAATGAACAGTCAGAAGATTGGCTGGATCTGCACCACTGGGTGGTGAATTGATACATGACAAGGCAGATGTGGTCAAGACCCTTTGGGAACAAGCAACGGAATCAGAAAAGAAACAAAATTATTATGGCCTGGAGAGAATGAGGTACCTGGGTGTAACCAGAAAGTCTGGCCAGCTCACTAAACTCAGAGGAAAGGCCAGACGGACATATAACCAGATTGTGACCCGTGCCATTAGTATTTGAACTCTGCGCTGGCTGCTGAAGATAAGGACTGAGCACCTATGGGAATGCTCCGTGTGCTGTGATGTCAATTCTTGACTCAACTCAACTCTCTTTGGTCAACAAAACTCCTTTCCACGCCTTCAATTGTATTGGGCATGTAGGGCCAGCCCAAAACTTTATAGACCAGTTGGCACTCACTGTATGATGTGGTCAACATAACGTCGGCCGCCTTTACTTCGAAGGACTGTACCTTGTACCCATTTAAATCTGGATCGACCTAGGAACCTAAAGGAACTGGTAGGGGGAAGAAATGTCCGGCTCCATCATGACCTGAACCCACGACCTACGATTCGCAGGCGAGTGTCTAGGCGGTTCACCACGTCAGCTCACTCGCTGGCCAAAAGGTTAAGCTTATTGTTTTATATTCAGTGCAGTCTTGGAGTATGTCTATGTGGCTAAGTCGTTGCGAACGCTTCGTAATGCCGCGGTGCCGGGTTCGATCCACGCTGCGGACCCTGCGCCTTGCGTTGGTTTCGACAGTGGTATCAGGGGGCCGACCGTACAGCAAGCAATGGCAAACTACTGGACGTAAATTTGCCTAGAGAAACCACACAACAGCCAGGGGCTGCTGGGGTTGGTTCTGCAATATCCTGTAAAGGATACGCAACTCACCTTGGAGTATGTGTTCTGCTTTCTGGGACGACTTTCCACATGTGCACATGGCTGACACACCTGTCTTACAATTCACATTTCAACATCTGATTGATTCATTGCTACTTCTTTAATCACTCCAATAGGAAGTATGTTCTGCTGAGAATTTCACTAATTGACATCTAATGCCAAAGAATGCAATTTAAAAAAAAAAAAACTTTATGACACGAATTATTCAATTAGGTTTGGTCGTTTACCGGGTCAAGAACGTATCGACAAGCTGATTCTGCTCGACAAGATCATTAAAATGGCAGCTGTGAGTTTTCAAGTTATCGGAGTAACAACGATCACATAGGGAAAGTTAATTAAAGTAAAAGCTAATCACGTAGCAAATACTGCACTGCGATGTGATGTTTAGGTCTTAACACATTATTATTATTGACTTTTCGTCTTCCGTTCAGTATGACAGATGGGCAGGTTTGCTGTTTTCATCCATTTTAGACTGAAAGTAAATGGTTCCGTTGCCACGCTACTGAGCTGGGTGCATGGCGTAACACTGTGAGTTCGGACTTCATTTCAAATACTTACTAACTGTGCCCAAATTGGTTTGTGTTGGGAACTGCTGATTTAAAAGTTTGCGAGTTTGTTGACAGAGAACGTGGGGTGTCTTATGCGAATAATTGTGTGCACAACAACAAACCTGTTGAAACTGCTGCTTACACCGACGGTGAACAGCGTTTCTAGTGTTGAATTGTTTGTGTTGGCACTTCTGACGGCTGACACGCATTGACGGCGCTTTTGGATTAGTTAAGCCTTCACTTTGTACCCATTTTTTAAACAAGGGACTGTGATAAGCATATTGTCTGGGTTTTTTCAATAGCTGGTATTCTTAAACATATAGGAGAGTTGGACTCTCACCTCGGAAATGGAAAAGGGGACTCAGGCTTTTAAACATAAAGGCTATAGATTAAGTTTACCAATTGGCTGTTTAGAACATAGTTAGTTGCAGAAGCAACCCCGGCATTTTCTACATATTGTGGTGTTTTTAGGCAAATTTCATGTAGTTTGCCACTGCTTCTAAACGGTAAGTTCGGTATTACTGTCGAAACCAACACCTGACAAATCATTCGCAGCTGGTATCGAACCCGGCACCCCGACATTACGAAGCGCGTTCGCAACGCCCAAGCCACAGACGCTGACATTTATAACATTACAAAATATGTAACAGACGAAATATACAAGTTGGCAGGACAGCAGGGGCCTCCTTTGGCAGTGGCGAAACTTCCGCAAGCTAATTCAGTTCTCTCTTATTTGATAGCAAAGAATGAAGTTAAAATGATGTTGGGGCGGTGGAAAGGGGAGTGTGGGGTTGGGTAGTCGAAGAACAGGGAAGCATAGAAGAACCTGGAATTACAACATTAATAATTGGACAGGTCTAAATTATCATACACTTGTTAAATAAGGGGAAGACAGAGAAAGATGGCAGTTTTATGTGTTGGTGCTTCTATCGATGCGGCGTTCGTGGCTTATGCGTTGCGAGTCCGACTCGTAATTCCAAGGTACCGCGATCGAAACCCACTGCTGGCTGTGGGGATTTTTATCATGGTATTTTGCGTCGCAGGTTTACCCAGAATCAAATGGGTACTATGTATGTGTTCCTAGGGAAGTAAAGATGGCCGGCGTAATGCTGACCACATTATCCACTTAGTGCTGATTGGTCTGACAAAATACTGGTGCTCTTCCCTTATGCCCAATGCGCCTAAAGGTGTGAAAAGAGATCTTTACTTAACTTTTACTGCTTCTATCAATACACTTTGATGACCCTAACAGGTCACGTTTTATATGTTATGATTTTAGGTCGCAGGTTAGCGGAGAAACTATGAGGTGACAGTTTGCCATGAAGCTACATTTTTGATTATCTAATTGCATAATGATAATATGAAGTCTGGTATTCAGTTCATTTATTCGTATTTTAGTGTTAAGCCGTCGGCTTTGTGGCTAAGTAGATGAGAAGGCTTCGTAATGCCGGGATGCCGGGTTCGATCCCAGCTGCGGGCCATGCGCCTTGCGTTGGTTTCGACAGTGGTATCAAGAAAGCCGACCGTCCAGATGCAATGGCAAACTACTGGATGTAAATTTGCCTAGAGAAACCGCACAACAGCCATTGGGGTTGGTTCTGCAACGTCCTGTAAAGGATCCGCAACTAACCTTTAGAGTTAAGCCATTTTAAAGCCAGCGCAAATGTAAGGCGGTTTACATGTCAACGCTGGTAGAGCCACCTATCGAGTGCTCAATAACCGAAAAATGTTTCTCCCCACGAGGCTTAACGGCTTAAGTAGAGGTTGTGGATGATGTTGGTGATGGTGATGATGATGACAGTGAAGTAAAAAACACTTTTTCTTTAGGCGTATTGGGCATGTGGGACTAGACCTATATTTTATTGACCAATAGGCGCTTTTGGGTGATATGGTCAACATTACACTGACCGCCTTTACTTCCCAGGATTGCACCTGGTACCCACTCAAGGCTGGGTGATAGCACACAAAGAGACACCCCGACTGACCAACCTGCCAATATATGAGGACAGCATCATCACTACCACCAGAATAAGGAATTTGAAGACTTCCTTCATCGACTGGAAATGACACTTCTTCCAGTGCCCTATACTTTAACACCCTGTAGTCACTACTCGCTCTGTACTAGCTAATACTCTCTCTCTCTCTCTCTCTCTCTCTCTCTATATATATATATATATATATATATATATATATATATATATATATATATATATATATATATATATATATAGGAATTTGCGTTATGCAAATTGATAGCTGAAAGTGCAACTAATTTACAACTGCTGGATATTCTGAGGATGGAGAATGCTAAGAGAGGATTTTCATTACTTATTTAAAAAACGGAAGTAATGGTTATATCAAAGAAGAAGAAAACTCCACGTTGTGATATTTTAGTTGAAGGGAAAAGACTTAACCAAGTCAATAAATTTAAATATCTGAGAACATTCATATCATAAGATGGAAAATGTCAGACAGAGAAAGCAGAATAGGTCAAGCGAAAGCTGCATTTCAGTAAATGAAATATATTTAATGCAATAAATCGCTCTCATTTAACGTCAGAAAGAGGGTGCTATAATGTTACATAGAACCTGTTTTGCTGTATGGCAGCGAATCTTGGAATGTCACTGAACAAATTAAGAAGAATTTGGAAGCAACAGAGATGTGGTTTCTGAGACGAATGTTACGAATACCTTGGACGACCAGAGTAACTAACAACGATTGCCTAAAAAAGGCTAATGAAAGTAGATCTCCATATACAACAATACGAAAGAGCCAAACACTTTTCTTTTGGCAACATAATAAGAAGAGAGACATTAGCGAACATAGTGACAACTGGAAAGATCAGTAGGAAAAGGGGTAGAGGCAGACCAGGAGAGACGATGCTGGATGGGCTAAATCGATGGCATGGAGGGATAATCCAGTCAAGCAGAGATCGTGATCTGTGGAGACGCATGAGCGCCTACGCCAGTTGGCAACGCACATGATGATGATGATGAAATTAGATATATTCAAAAAGTGTTTTTGCCACAATTACTACTACTTGTGCTGATTCACATTTTAGGTAAACTAGGATTCATAATTATCTGGGGGGGAAATCGGGGCAGTCGAAGTAGTTGCACAGGGACCAACGTCTGCCCAGGATCGCTGTGGAATATAATGGAAAAGCTCACGACAACCATAGGCACCACAACCTTGAGGCCTCCTCCCCAAGTAATTTGTAGGCAGCAGGGCCCCCACGCCCCCCCCCCCTTGCTTCCACATCAAACATACACATCCTCTTCTTTTTATTTGCGTTCAGTTTCGTAGATCAGACCATCAGGTGGGTTGCCTCTATGAACTCGCATGTCAGTCGCAGGTCCTTCATGGTTCCCCATAGCTTGCTCTGCACACTTTGCTCTTGAGGCTAGGTGTCTTTTCGAAGCTTAAGGTAGAGTGGGCAGGTCTACAGAATGTGCTCAGGTGTTTGTTGTCCTGTTTGACAGGCACACTGTGGGAACTGTACAATCTGCTTTCTGCATGTGGTAGTTGAGCCTGCAGTGTCCTGTTCGGAGACCGAAAATTGTCGTGTGTTGCTTTCTGTTGAGTCTGCTAATGGGGTTTTGTGGATGTTTACTGTTAGTTTGTTCTTTCCACAATTCCTAGTACTTTCCCTTGTTAAGTGTTCTGATTTCTGGTAATGCGAATGGATGGATGTATTGTTTCTCCTTTGTTTCATTTTCATCAAGTCTGTCTGCTAACTTATTTCCTGGTATGCCGCAGTGAGCCGGGACCCACTGGAGAATAATTTGAATGTTTTATGCGAGTCTGTTTATCTGTCGAGTCTGTTTATCTGTCGAGTCAGTTCTCTCTCCTTGTTGTCTCGTGAATCCCTCTGAGTCGCCTGGAGAACTGACATGCAGTCACGAAAGAAAACAATTTTGGTGTTTTTAATTCTTCAATATTTGCTTACTACTCTGCTCTGAAGATTGCTGAGAGTCTTCTGGAGGCGCATGATGTGGTCCCATCTTGTATCATGATGACCGATCCAGCTTCTCCGTTGTTTTTTTCTGCTCCCTTCAATGATCCATCGGTGTAAACGTGTGTCCATTCGGGTTTTGGATAACAGTTTTAGACATGTTCAAGGGTCTTTGCATGCAGTACTAGGTCACATTCTTCAGCCTTTCTGTCAATGATTGGCATTGTTGTTGTGACCGTATATAGTTAGGTATTTGCCGTATGCTTGGATAATTTCCCATGTTGAAGGATCTTTAGGGAGGATGTCACTGTTTTTTTTTTTTTGGTACAATTTTGATACTCTCTCTCTCTCTCTCTCTCTCTCTCTCTCTCTCTCTCTCTCTCTCTCTCTCTCTCTCTCTCTCTCTCTCTCTCTCTCTCTCTCTCTCTTGGCTACCACATTTATTAGATGTTTTCTTTTCAAGAATATCTTTATTTCATATTATTTCTATTATATTATTTATCATTTACCCTTCAGCACATTACAGCAACTATTACTATTATTGCGCAATTAACAAGGTTTACGACCATTGCGCACACCCTCTCTGATAATTTTATAACGACGGTTATACTCAGACGACTAGAGCAATAGTAATAATGATAATAATAATTTTTATTATTTACTGCATAATTAAACAAAGTTTCAGGCCAGAGCGTTCATAAAATTATAGTCTGAAGGGGGGTGGGGGTGGGGTAAGTACCCTTAATGTTTTCGCCGTTGCAGCGCGTCTGGCGACAACAGAATGGCAACAAGATTATAACGACCAGTTTTATTGAGAAATCCCAGCTACTCACTGCCAATATGGCTGCCAGTACACGCGGCATTAATATCCCCAGACTTCCGGTTGGTTGAACACCCATAATGCCAACTGTGTTCAGCCGCTGTCAATATCCATCAGAGCTGCTGGGAATGGGAGCTCACCGCGTATATATTCACCACTTATTTCTATACTGGTTCTATATGACATGCGTTGTCAATAGGGTGTCGGCCATCATCATTATCATTATCATCATCATAGTCATCATCGTAATCATTAACTCTATTGTTGTTGTAAGCGTCGAGGCTGGAATTGGTCAGTTTGTGGCACTGGCTAAGGGCATTCGGTGTGGATATGTTAGTTGCGCATCCCTTACAGGAAGTTGCAGAACCAATCCCAACAGCCAGGTGTGTGCTTTTTCTAAGCAAATTTACGTTCAGTAGTTTGTCATTGCCACTGGACGGTCGGCTTTCTTGATACCACTGTCGAAACTAACGCAAGGCGCAGGGTCTTGATCACATCTGCCGTGTCATGTATCAATTCACCACCCAGTGGTGCAGATCCGGCCAATAAGTCTGACTGTTTATTTCCCACCGAGCCGGCTGGCCTGAAGTAAATATCCAGAGTATGCTTACTAACTACTCTGCTTGAAGCAACCATGTTTTCACCTTTTTCAGTTTGCTTTCAGAGTTGTTACAATTACGGCATAATTATGCAGCTTGTTCCTTAGTGCTGTCCTGCAGATACTTCATTGGCTTTCGCTACGAACCGCATGCACGTCTCTTCTTTCTCAAGACAGAGTCATCTGTATAGATAATCAGATCATCTGGACGAGAATTGTCGTGAATCAACTGTATTAACTGGTGGACTTCCACCTCAGTAGCACCTCCTGGCCATTCTCTTCACTCCAGGCCTGAAGTGATCATGACCCTACACAGATCAAACTTTTCCTTTCTGCTACTCTGACCCACTCCTCCCCCTTCCCCCCCCCCCTCTTTTTTTCAATGTTTTCAGCATGCATACTTGTTTTATTGTGTCATCCATGATTTTCCCCTTTTCAGCCTCTGACCCTTAACTGCATTCAAAGCTTCATAAAGAGAGTGCTCTTTGCCTGCAGCACCTCCAGTCTGTCTGCAATAGTCGACAATGCAAGGATGCGTCGCATGCACACAACTGGGGCGTCTATTGTATATCCTAGGATCTCCTGCATAGCTTCATTCTGTATGCGCTCCAGTTTCATTAGCTGACGCTTCGAAACAGTGAGTAACCCCAGTCCATAATCAATCACTGAGATAATTAAGTGCTGGTAAAGTGTGAGCATCATTCTCTGCTCTGTGTCCATTGCTGTTCTAATCTTTAGTGCATTGAGATCTTTTCTGGACATTTGTCACAATTTCTTCTATGTGTTCTTTAAAGACAAGCTTCTGTCAAAGGTGATTCTCAGGTATCGCAGGTATCTCTCGTAATGCCCCTGCCATATATTTTTAGGCTTGGAACATCAGCTTTTACGATCCTGTTGTCAAAAGAACACCACAGGACGGTTGCCATTTGTAGATTGATTACAGCCGCATGGCTTTCTGAACATTTTGTTCGCTGGTAAAACTTTCGATGTTTTCTTCCAAATTGCCTTTTTGTGTTCAGTCACTTAAGAAACCCGGCCACCCAGTGCTGTCTTAACAGCATTATGGGCCAACGAGAGGAGCAGTGCGCTGGAGCATATCTACATAACACCACTCAAAGAAATAGAAGTATCCATAAAATAGATTAGCTTGGCCCTTGGGCAGGGACCTCGGGGAACTTCACATCCCCCAATACCTTAAGAGCTAGAGTAAGAAGAGGGAAAAGCCTCCACCTTCAACCAGAGACTGCATTTATATTTCTGACAATACTTTAAAACCCTGCACCAAACTAAAGCAAATCAAAACACACACACATACGGTCGTGAAAACAATGAATACCTTGGTAGGATGTGACATCCATCAAATCAACACACCGCAGATTTATCCGGAATTCACTCCCGCCGAAACAGCAAGCAGGAAAATAATTCATCGGCTGCGGAAAATGAATGTGATCGATTGGTGCCAGGTCCTCGGTGTGTGTGTCTACTGAAGCAGAGACAACGCTGTGTCACAGCTACAGACAAATTGTCAGCTGTCGTTTGCCAGCTGGCAACTACGACCAACGGCTTAACTCGATCAGTATTTGCCTGGGTAAGCAAGGTTGTGTGATATTCTTTAACCTGGTATGGAGGTGTTAGCGCCCTGAAATCTATGTAACGGATTCCTGTTCGAATCTGCATGTTCCGAATATGTGTGTGTGTGAGTGTGTGTGTGTGTGTGTGTGTGTGTGTGAGTGTGTGTGTGTGTTTCAGGGGAGGGGAGGGGGAGGAGTATATGTGTATGTCAAAGGTTGAACTAAGTCACCACCCTTCAAGTCCAAGTCGAATCCCAAGTCAACAGCACCAAGTACCATGTCATTGCTGCCAAGTCCCAAGTCATTGTCATAAATTCCCAAGTCACTGCAGCCATGTCCTAAGTCACTGCCATAAAGTCCTAAGTCATTACCATTAAGTCCCAAGTCATTGCTGTCAAATCCCAGGTCATTGACGAAAAGTCCTAAGTCATTGCCATCAAGTCCCAAGTCATTGCCTCAAGTCCCAAGTCATTACCATCAAGTCCCAAGTCATTGATCCCAAGTCCCAAGGCAAGTCTCAAGTTCCCAAGAATGCTTCCAGATCGATTCCCGAGTGAGATTCATTTCATATTTCAAGATATTTGCTAATTGTGCATGAGACAATGCTTATGGATCAATCGAAAACGGCGAAATTACACAACAAAAAATGGCAGTGCTAAAAACACACACAAATATATACAAAAGTGAATGGAAACCAGTTCAGTACCTTTGGCCTCAAACTTTTTAAATGTATGCTTACTAGTGATTATATGCGACCATAGATGTAGTTAATAATTCATAATGCACTGTCGTTTTACAAATATATAAAGTGTGTGTCTGTGTGTGTGATATACACCTACGAGTGGATGTGTGATATGGATGTATGAGTGAATGTGCGTGCTTGCGAGTATAGTTGTTTGAGCATGTATGAGTATGTGGAAGTGTATGTATGCACGGGTGTCTGTGTATGTATGTATAAGTGCGAATGTGTACATGTATATTCGGAGTGTGTATGACTGTGTATGCAAGATGCTTGTATCAATTATTTCATTATGTATATTTTTCTTTAAAAACATAACAGGCATTATTGATAACATGCAGTTTTCGCCTGAAAGATGAGTGCTTACAAGGGCCGAATGTAACCCTTTGAAAATACAGCTCGTTCGTTCTCTCACCAACGTTCGCTGCAGGGTTTCCTTAGGACGTCTTCACTTTCTCAGTCCCTCTATTTCAGCGCCAGTTCGGTGACTTTCAGTTCGTTTCTTCTCAGAAAGTGTCCATTATAACACCACCTTATTTTCGTTCCATCTTGCAAATGTTGATACCAGAGGTGGCACAGACATTTCTTTGATTTCCCCCCTCCTACTAAATTTATCCCATTTCGTGTTCATCATTTTCCTCAGGCATCTTTTTTTTAAAATCTTTTTCTTTTTCTTCATAGCGTTTACCGGCTGTAAACTCCAGCCGAAAGTTTTGGTTGTTCACCCACCTCTGTACTTCAGACTTGTTCCAGAAGCTGAATGTTTTACAGAAATGACCTATTTGTATGCAGACTGTTGGTTCCCTGCCTTTTAGGCAGATGCACTTCGTCTTTGAACGATACCCCTAATAAGTCGACTCCTACGACATGCTTGGGAAAGTAGTTGTTCTATTCTTATTTTCCCCACAATGGGGCAGCGAAATCCACACGGGGATGTTTTCGAATGCATTTAAGTTCCATTCCATGCCATTCGTGTCCTCCAACGTTCACTGAGATATGATAAAACTGAGATACATTAGAACTGAGAACACGTAACTTTATTCTAATACTATATCATTTAGAGTTACACGTTTTGTTCAGTCAGTAGCCTGTCCTTTGCAGAACCTAGCTCCCATAAAAACCTTCCGGAAAACTTCTCTGTCACAAGCAAGATGTCCCATGTCTGATAAACCCATCTGGAGATCATCCGCCACATCCGGCACCCATCTTTTCATTAGCATTGCACTTCCCCTCTTATCAGGCATATACCCCTTCATTATTGTTCTCTCTAAACTTTCCTGACGTTTCAAGTAACCGAAATATTTCAATTTTCTGTTTTATCGTCTTCCATAGCCAACCTTCTTTAATATTTAGTTCTTGAAGTATAAATGCATTTGTTCTTTTGTTTACCTGTATACCTATGATATCCGTCTATGACATTTGTATTTAAAGGCATTTATGGACAGTTCACTTTGATTAGTTTTTTTCCACGTCTCACTGGCGTATGTTGAGTTTTATTCAGGCTTTAACAAATCTGTTGATGCCTTGGAATTGCCTGTTCTAATTTCTTTCCACATGTTTCCTTGACTACCAAGATTACTACTTAAATAAATAGATTGTTCTGTCATTTTAATTATTTTTGTCTTCATAGTTAATCTACCTGATCTGTTTTAGTGTCTTTAATATCTTTGTCTTTTCATAACTTATTCGTTGCCCAACTTTTGATGCAACTTTTTATCAATCGTCTATTTCTCTGTGCATGCCATTGCAGCTGCAGCTTAGTGTCTTCTAACTCCACATCTTTGTGCCGCCTAAAATATGGTTCAGTGCAGTGTTGCCACTTTGGATGTTTTACATCCAGATTTAGATGTTTTCCCTTGCATTTAGATGGCGTTTTTGACATTTAGATTTTAGATGTTTTCTAGATTTTTTCATTTGGAGTGAATTTATCAAATCTTTACTAAGAAACAGGATGAAATTTTACCTCTTAAATGCTATCTTGACAATAAAATTCGAGGATAAGAGTAGGAAAAGGCTGTTCCACTTATCAGCTCTCTGATTGGGTATTAAAAGAAACTGAAACAGCTAAAGCATACCAGTCATTTTGGATCTGAAGCTTCAACTTCATTATCCAAGCTAAGTTTATCCTGTGGATCTTGTAAGGCAGACTTCAGTACAGATGAGGACATGATTCTGTAGGGTAAGTTATATCAATTGCTATGTAATTTGTGACTCTTTCCATTTGGATGTTTTTTCTAGATGTTTTCCCACAAAAAATTAGATGTTTTTAGCTATTTTTTGACTACCTTTTGGATGTTTTTTTTTTGTCAAAGAAAAGTGGCAACACTGGTTCAGTGCTTTACTTTTCTGATTCCAAAGATCCCAAAGGGCTGGGATTTTTTCACACGGACTTGGACTTCTGGTAATTCCCCCTGGTCTCTGGATAGTGAGATCGGACGCCCGTGAGCATTGCTGCGCACGTAAAAATCCCTTGGCAGTTGGAAATCAAAATGAGTAGTCTAACGACGCTGACAGGGCAACATTTGGAGTTAAAAATCTACCCAAAGTATTTCAGAATCCTCGCCAGTGCTACAGAGCCTGTGCACTGTGCTGATTTTCTTTGGACTCAGACTTGAGTTAGAAGAAGAACGGAGCACTTATGAGTTACAATCCGCCGTCTGCCGTGATGTTGATCCGTTGTTCAAAACCTCCAAACCTCATTCCAAAGACAATATCTGCAAGTGGAAAACATGCTTAAAGATTTGTTTGTCGTGACGGCATATGTTTTATTGCTAGTGTCTGTCCGGAGTGAGTAAAGATATTTTACCGCCGGCGATGCTTCATTGTTTGCGGCAGGCATCACGCCCATCAATAAATCAGCCCCTTGCTATTTCCCAGCATCGTGATTTAAAGGGATTAAGCCTTGTTTGAACGCGCAAAAATCATAATAAGTATACTGTTCAGTTGGACATGAGAACGGCTGAGATGGGGTTTTATAAATGAATGATGAGGATACCCTGGATAGATAGAAAAAGAGTAAGATGTCTTGAAATGAGCTGACTATTTCCTGAAATATCAAGAAAAAGGCACACACAGTAAACGCTTACGGCAGTTACTAGAGGTGCCAGTACCAACTGTCGTCACCAAAAATTTTCTTTGGTGGAAGCAGTCAGTGACGATAAGTTGTCAGTGCATATGAAATATTATTGCATAAGGCACTTAGCCAGATCGAACATGAACCAGCCACCAAATATATGACACACAACCAATCGGTAGTACAACGACAATCATTTTTAAAGAAATTACTTTGTGGGGTTCTGGAATAGATAAAAACCTTTTGTTTTACACGGATAGTCCATTCCAGGAAACTGTAGTTTTTTAACGCAATTTTATACTTTCAACATTCCAACTGAAGCGATTTGGCAGCAAATCGCTTTGCGTTGATTTCGGAAACGGTATGAGCATTAACAGCTAAGAGGGCAAAGGCAAGCTACATCCAATAAGGGTTGACGATGATTTCACTGCAAGAATGTCTTGAATGGAGTGTTCCATGAGATAGGTAATAAATCACTGCATAAAATAGGTGTCGAAAGCAGGAAAGGCATACAGAACAACAGTCTCAACAAGTTTTCAACCAGGATAAGAAAAAGAGAATATCGGAGATTCTTTACAGTCTACCTCTTTGTGGAGACATCACCTACGTGATTGATTCCTTGAGTAAATAAAGTAATGGTGTGAATGAATAAACTAATCCATCAAGAATTAGTATCACTGCACCCGAGGCATTCCCACATGTGCCCTTCCCCAGAAGCCAACCCAGAGTCTGGTCTTGTAGTTTTAGTTTCAGCTTCATAGCCAACGGGTCACCCCATCTTTGCTCCCCTCCTGTGCCAAAAAAAAAAAAACCCACGCACAGAATGTTTATCACAGCCCCTTGTGGAAATATTGACAGACTGCTGTCTCAGCATATCTAGCATACACACGCATCAAAGCATACGGTAGCCATCTGAAAAGCTAACACAAACAATCCGACATTAGAAATGCAGTTCATCGTTGATGGTAGCAGAAGTCACCAACAGATCAGCAGCTGCCCACGCGATCAATTTTAATCACATACGGGCATCACCAACATTGCGAGGATAAGCATCGCGCCATTTTCTGAATCTACAATTCACACCACCACGTTGGTCACAGTCAAAAAAACATTGCAAACGAAATCCGCAGCTCACAGTGTCAGCCATGCATTTAACTCAGAAGCTGGGCGACAAAACTATATGGATAGTCTACAAATGGAGCAAAAATGAATCGGCCACCGTCGGGGAAAAGCAAAAAAAAAATAAAAACTTTCATGAACGTCTACAACACTTTCCGTGAATCTTATAACTGACCTAGGAATTGATATCACAACACACCGGGCATATCTAAAGATGCTCTGTCTCCCGCAGCAAATAAATGTGTTCAGGTGTAGATGCTTAATAGTCAAGTAGCACAGTGATTAGACACACGTCGTTCTCTTCCTCCTGTGAATCAGTCTCTCTAAGTATCAATACTCATATGAATCATGGATAGTTAGTAAATTAGTGAAAACCTATTTCTGCAGAGAGATGGTTTTATACAAGATTGATGAGCATACCCTGGACGTATAAAAAGAGGAATGAAGATGTCTTGAAAGAAACTGGCTCACGAAGAGAACTGATTATTTGCATCAGAAAGAGACAATCTACATTCTTTGGTCATGTGATGAGAAGGAGAAAACTGGAGTACATCGTGGCTGTAATGAAGTTGGAGGGGAGGAGAGGCAGAGGGAGACCGAGAGAACATATACTGGACGGTTGGAAGATCATCTGTGTCAGAGTTGATTGAAAGTATACATGACAGAAGGTTGTGGATAGACATGACCATCAACGCTACACAGCATGGACTTGAAGAAGAAGACTGAAACTATGTATGTTCTGTCGCACTGTGTACTTCATCCCATAGAGCCTCTATCACGTCTGCTGTCCAGATGTGGAGCAGCTGCAGCAGCAGCAGCCGATCTATTAGCGTCCACCCAGAATGTCCTGTCTCCCGGATAGCAACAGCGAAGCCAGGAAGTTAATGACCAACTCTTGTGATTGTGGAAGTTTCTGTGGAAAGTCATTATGCCGTCTTTATCACGTTGTGAAGTTTGTCGTTACGGTTTCGGAGTCGGTTCTTTAAATTAGCAAAATGGGGTGTTCATACATCCCTGGAGTCGTCAACGATCTGCGGAGATTTTTACTTTTATTGCCGACGCTTCCTGCGGGCCACCAGCCGGTCTCTGCTGAGAGAGACTGATCTACACGAGATAACAACCAAGTGTAATGCAATTGCTCGTTCCGCCTTTACACTTTTTGTTGGTATGAAGAGACGTATAAGAATCATCATCAGCATGTGCACTGCTAACTGGCGTAGGCGATCATGCGTCTCCACACATCACAATCCCTGTTTGCCTGGAACAGCTCTCATGATGATATCCCTCCATACCATTGTTTCAGCCCACCCAGATCGTATAAGAATAGACTACACATTAGCCTTATGTTTGTACACTCTTTATGCAAAGAATATTTTCAGACGGGTCGCCTGAAGACGCAGCGTTGCAGAGTAAATCAATAAACACAATCAGATGGACAGACAATGATGCCGTTTCATAGGCTGGAGCAGAGCTCAGGCTCCAATAATCAAGAATTAGTACTTCAAATATGCGGTGTAAGCAGTGAAAGGAGACTGTGATGTAAATATGAAGAAATGCAAACTAACAAAAATATGATAACTCATTCAGTGCTAAGTACTGTAACAGAATATTCGTTTCTTGGTTTCAATTGAAACGGTAGAAGTAAAAAGATATTTCAATTGAAACGGTAGAAGTAAAAAGATAAAGAACCTTTAGGGGTATTGAGCATATACTGATTACTGATTTAAGAATATACACAATAGCGCACCGAGCAAACCCATAGATGCTCAGTCTCCTGCAGCAAATGACGTAAGGTGTAGATACTAACTGTTCCCGTAGCACACTTATTATACACACGCCGATCTCTTCCTCTCATCCGTTCCACCTTGCCAGATCCATACTTAATCCCTGATTCACTCATTCATGCCCATGTTATTTCATCTAATCTGGTGTCTTCTGCACACAGTCGTTAACAAATGGTCTTCAGAATATCTACCTTGTCCAGTACGAGGGCCTAAATTTGATAGACACTTGGTGGGTGATATAACTAAAAAAGTTGAGTTGAGTTGAGTCAAGAATTGACCTCACAGCACTGGGAACATTCCCATGTGTGCTCCGTCCGTATCTTCAGCAGCCAGCGCAGAGTTCCAGTACTGATGGTACTGGTCACAATCTGGTTATATGTCTGTTTGTAGTGGGCCGGTGTCATGAGTTGAACAGCCACCACACACAGTGGACGAGTCGGGACCTGATATCCCTCGCGTTCAGCGAAATTTCAAACTTAGACCCGTCCGGAAAGGTATTAAGTCCCTTATATTGATCTATACCTTTATCTGGTAGAATATTCATTTCTAGACCCTCTAGTTGCTTTGATAAATCTTAATTTTCAAACTTGCAACTATAGGTTGGCGAATTCTGATATTTTATTTAGAAATTCCTGTCAACCGGTTTACTCCTTTGGCAGGAACACAAGGGAACTTCTTTTCTAGTGACACTAAGCGTAGTTTGAAGCGGGCATTTTTCTGCCTGACTGCCTAGAAGAACAGATGTGTTCAACGGGGCCTCGTATATTTATGCTTTGAGAAGGCGGCCTTTGGTGTCTAGGACATTTCCTAAGCTTGGGTAAGTTAACTTTAGTTTACGAGTACCCTAAATGATGTCTTTTTAAAGTTGGTCACTGCTGTGTAGAGGGGAGTATCAGCTGTGTGATTGCACAGAAGTCGACGGTTTTTGATGTCCAGAGTTCCGGATCCGAACCTTAGACCTTCCCCTGTACAGACTAAATAGTTTGTGCTCTAAATAACCCACACCATTTGTAAAGATATGAAACCCTACAAGTAATTATTCTATAACGGATCCGAACCTTAGACCTTCCCCTGTACAGACTAAATAGTTTGTGCTCTAAATAACCCACACCATTTGTAAAGATATTAAACCCTACAAGTAATTATTCTATAACCAAACGTAGGATTTGTATCGACTAATAGACACGGGTAAACTGGGTCATCTTTGGCCGGCTTGTTGCAGTGACACAAGCAAGCTTGGCGCTCTGGGTCAAAGGTTAATTGTAGCACAACAAAGTGTGTACGGTAAACAGACGTGGGATGGTATGAAAAATATATATATATATGAGAGAGAGATGAGATGTGTGTCTACAAGTGCGAGTGGACGAGGAGAGTTGATGTTCTCTGTTTATAGTCTATTTGTCTCCACTCTGGCACTCATCTCCTGTCACTGTTACTGACTGAACAATAGAGATGATATGTAGAGACTTACACTGTCTCATTATCCCTAGAGCTGTCCTCTGAATGATTACTAATGTGGATGTTAATAAACTGAGCTTGACATGTAACCCCTGAGATGACTGCTAATTCTGAGTTCCTTCTTGATATAGGTTGATATCTCCTTGGAAGCTAGGCAGTGAATCAGCAGTCCACAAAACCACCTACAAGGAAGTGGTGGGTAGCAAATGGTTAACCTCATTGTGGTCATCAACTAATGAAATCCTCCAGTTGGTCTACAGACAACATTATGAGTGTTGTACCTTCACCATCATTTATCCGGCAGTTTGTTTGTGCCTCCAGTGTTTGACTTGGTACCTGAGATTCTCTCCAGGAGCTTGGGTGAATCTCCAGTGTTCGAGTGTGGGACTGTCTTGAACATAACAACAGAGTGACTGAACATCCAGCCAGTTCCAGAAACCAAGTATTCAGATAAGTGCGGACACTCATGGGTTTATTGCCAGGCTTCACTATTAAATGTCCATACTGATCATAGGGATGAGAAAGGCAGACTTTGGAACATTCATTCACTTTCAGTCAATTCAAGATCGAGTTGAAGTTTGGTCCTTCATATCACTCTGTGTTCTTAAAGTTCTTTGCTAAAGTACATGTATGTTCAATTAAATATTTTCATCTGTGTTAACATGGTTATGATAGTAGACTATCATAACCTGGGGGCTATCTTTTTATAGTAGTGGGGGCGTCCAGCCAAGTGTGCCTAGGAATATTATATATATATATATATATATATATATATATATATATATATATATATATATATATATATATATATATATATATATTGTAGTGCCAAAACTTGAGTTGCCCTACTCCAGAAATAAGCTGAGCGTATATTGGCCACGGGGCATCCCTTAGACCAATACGAGCCAACGACTCAACATAATTATTTCTGAGTGCTGTTGGTTCTTAAGGAGAAATCCTTAAATCAGGCACGCGACAGGAGTGATATATGACAGCCGGCCAGACCCGCTGGTTACACCCAGATGCCTCATTCTCTCCAGACCATAATAATCTTGTTTCTCTACTGATTCCGTTGCTTGTTCTAAAGGGCCTTGACCACATCTACCTTGGCATGTATCAATTCACCACCAGTGGGGCAGATCCAGCAAGTCTGTCTTCCTGTTCATTACCCACTACCCGTGACCTTCCTAATGAAGCGTGGCACTCTGATAACTGAAACAGTGCAGAGGCACAAATAGATCATCATGGTCTGAAGAGAATGGCGTAGCGAGGGATAGCCAGGGAATCTGGCCGAAGATAAAAACAGGGGAAAGGCGAGACCGGTATACAGTCAAACTGTTACTAGTACCATAGAAACTGAAACTCGATGTTTGCTTCTTAAAATGGGAAAGAAGCGCTTATTTCAATGCGCTGAGTGCTATAATGCCAGTTCTTACGCATTTCATCTCCTCTGGTTTTAACTGACTTTAAACACTTTTGCGAAAACATGACCTAATCATTTGTTACACTAGCATTATCTTAGTGGCTAGATGAATATGCTTTAAAAAATCCAAGCTGGATTTATCAGGCAAGAATGGATTGCAACACCAAGTACTTCACGAATATCCGCCCTAACCTTTAATTTTGTGCTAGGTGTTCAAGGGAACAAGCGTGCAGACTATCTTGATGACACTGCGGTTGCTGTGGCTATGCTAGGCCAGTACTGGACAGAAGTGATATTATCAATGTCATGTGTTGCACTTACCGTACCGAGGAGCACGCCAAAGGACATAACTCCGTATCCCTGTCTAGACTGATGGACATGAGGGTACAGCATAGAACTGCAACAATTGAACATTTCACTAAGGGGACAAGACGTTTCATTAACCAACACAGAAGAGGCGTCATCAGTCGTTTTACACTTCTTGAACTTCTGAGGAGGAGATCGGAGCATCTATGGATCTGTCCGGAGTGCAGTGATGATAATCCTTTCTAACCACTAATCACTAATCACTAGCATTCTCTACCTCTCCTTCTTACATTCCATTCCATGTGGCGTTGGAGTTAATGTCTATCCACAACCTTCTGTCTCATGTACATTCAGTAATTTCTGACGCAGATAATCTTCCATATTAAACTGCCCACTATCTTATCTCTCTGTCTCCCTCTGCATCTTTTCCCCTTCCACTTTCCTACATCTTGATGTACTCTAGTTTTCTCCTTCTCATGACATGACAAAAGAATGTAGATGATCTCTTTCAGATGTTGACAATCAGTTTTCTTCGAGAGTCAGTAACTTTCAAGACATCTTCATTATTATTTTTTTTCAGCGTTATTCTGAACAAAGAATTTACCACGTACTGATTGGTTTATATTCTTTCAAGTATAGGTCTAGCCCTATATGCCTAGTAAGCCTAAAGGCGTGCAAAAGGGTTCTTTATTTACTTTATTTGGTTCCCTTAACTGGCTGGCACTACAGACTTTTCAGAGCTTCTGAACTGAAAAGCTGTTGAAGTTTTCTTAGAAAACCGTAGCCCGAGAGAAGAAAAGTGCTGACAACCCACACGATCTGAGCATGGAGGAGAACTGGCCCATAAACAGCATCCTGTCATAAAAAGCTAACAAGTTTAGCCATGAGATGCATCATGGTGGACTGGAGAGTTTTTGGAAAGCAAGGCAGAGCTGGGACTCCGCTAAGGTGCTTAGCTGTAGATGCTGTAGACACTGAAGATGCTTCGAATATGAAAACACATCAGTCTAGAGTAGTTTGCTAGAAAGAGAGACTTTCATGTCTGCCATGTCGACAGCGACCTTCTGTAAATTTAAGGACTGATGATGATGATGTGGCCATTGGGGGGGGGGGGGGTGAAGAGGCGGGCGGTTATGCTGAGTTTAAATTATACAAACGCTGAACAGAACGAGTTAAAGTAAAAATGGAAATTAAGTAGATAACGGCAACCAAAAAGTGACTATTAGAAAACAGAAGATAAATGTAAACAAAAAGATCATTGTGTGTGTGTGTGTGTGTGTGTGCGCGCGCGTGCGTGCGTGTTTGTGTGTGTGTGATGACAGATGAAATGAATAAATAAGAATAAAAAGCATGTCAAACACTTTTTAAAATGAAAAGATGTTTTATTTTTAAATGCCCCCAATATTTAATGCACTAAAAAGTGCAACAACTAATCCCTCAAGTAGTTTAATGGACACACCAGATTAAATAATTATCTTTACGTCATCTAGAATGTAAAATCACGATTAATACAAGCATGAGGCTTCCTGTATAGCTATATATATATATATATATATATATATATATATATATATATATATATATATATATATATATATATATATATATATATTTAAATAATTGTATAGTGTATGTGCAAATTTACAACTGAATTGAATGTTTACAGATAAAAGCTTATATAATATGTTCCAAAAGTTGTGTTTAACTTACAAAATATGTTAACCACCCAGAAACCGTTCGGTGTAAGTTGTTGAAATTTTGCATGCGACCTGTCAATAATCAGGTCCTTGTGAGAATGTATATATATATATTTTAATGTAAAACATTTTGCCTTATTTGCGATACAGGACAAACAGACACAGGTTCAAGGCAAACGGCATATTTGCTGTTAACTGAGTAACAGGAAGTTTTCGCAACTTTAAATTGCACGCGTTCCACAGGCGTTTCATTCTCATGTGGTCAAATCCAGCATTAGTCTCTGGTAAGTTGTAGATTTGTCATTGTATGCGGAATACGCTATCAACATAATCGTCACGAATGTCTGTACATTGAAATTTACTTACAAAACCTTAAGGACATGGGAAATCTGAAGTTTGAAGTTTAAACAACGGATCAACATCATGGCACACTGGTAGTAACCCATAAGTGCTCCATTCTTCTGCTAACTTAAATCTGAGTCCGAGGAAGCTCAGCACAGTGCAAAGGCTCTGTAACACCTGCGAGGTTTCTGAAATACTTTTGGATAGATTTTTAACTCAAAATTTTGCCCGGGCAGCGCAGTTAGGCTACCTTTTGCGATTTCCAACTGCCAATGGAATTTTTACGTGCGCAACAATGGACACGGGCGTCCCATCTCACTACCCAGAGAGCAGAGGAAATTACTAGAAGTCAAGCCCACGTGAAAAAAAAATCCCAGCTCTTACTGAGGATTGAACCCGGAAGCTCTAGCACTGCAGGCGGACACCATGTCTCAAGACCACGCAGCTCCCTTTGGGAACTCTAAGGGCACCTGCTGAAATTCGGGTTGATCCGTACATAAATTTTCCAAATGTTTGTTAAGATGTGAAGGCACGGCTTTGGAAACGCACAACAGCTTTGACGATTCAGGTTCAGCATTATATATTGTTAGAAGACCCACGCCTATCGTGACCTCGAAGACTGCATACACGCACATTACCAGATGGCGTAATTATGTTTTGGGTTAGCGTCACAGACTTGACAATGTCCACAAGACTTGGCATATAGCGTTGATGATATCCCAGCCCGGTGTATGTCTCTTCACGACTTCAATGGTAACATGGCGAATTGTATTTGATTTGTTTAATGCTTGCTTTTGGTGATAAGGACAGATTCCCTGGGTCTGAACCGCTCTATTTTAGGCTGATAATTGGGAAACCCGATGTTTGATCATAATTGTGACCAGGTTATGTGCGCGATATAAAAATATGCAATGGTTTTGCATTACACACCACCAAGAGCTCCGACACCTGCACTTTAAAGGCGGAACACAGAAAAGGACATAGAAAAATGGATCGATTACTGGACTGTGAGGCGCAAAACAGTTTGCATGTGTGAATGGGTATATATATATATATATATATATATATATATATATATATATATATATATATATATATATATATATATATATATATATATATATATATATATATATATATATATATAATAATATATAAGGACCATTTTCCACGCCTATAGGGCATATAGGGCTGACCTATATTTGCATATAAGGGTAAACCTGTATTTCAATAGACCAATCGGCACAAGATGGGTGATGTGGTCAGCATCACGCCGGCTGCCTTTACTTCCCAGGACTGCACCTGGTACCCACGTCTAGCCGCTGCGCCACAGCGACCCCATATATATATATTATCATTATATATATATATATATATATATATATATATATATATATATATATATATATATATATATACACACACACACACACATACATTTTTGTGTCAGTATGTCTGTGTGTAGTGTAAGGTGCGGGGAGTTAAACTGCCGCATCATTATCATCATGTACCCTGTCAACTGGCGTTCATGCGTCTCCACAAATCACGATCCCTGGTTCCCTGAAACAGCCTTCTTGATCATTTCCCTCCATGTCATCGTTTCAGCCCACCCAGCTCCCTCTCTCTTGGTCTGCCTTTACCCCTTTTTCCACTGCCGCAAACTGCCGCAACGTCAGAAAAATCCATAGAAAACATATGTATGTACATCTATGTATTCACAATTATATATCACAATGTTATTGTATGGCTGTAAAAAGAATCTGTGTCTATAGATAATGCACATTTTATCCTTTATACTGGAGCTCGTCCTCCAGTATTGTTAACAGCAGATATTCAATTTTCATATTGCAACCACTCCAACAGTTTTGTATGTTTTTCAATATTTTGTATTAATTCTACGTTGTTATGATTTCGTTTATGTATCTCTTTCCAATTTAGCTTGGTCCACAATAATAACATGTCTGGAATGTTTCTAGAGGTGTGTGTGTGTGTGTGTGTGTGTGTGTGTGTGTGTGTATGTGTGTGTGTGTGTGTGTGTCCATTCTTTTTAAAAAAAAATTTTTTAATTCGTTCGCCCTTGAAAGGGCTGTTGGAGCGTTGTTCTGTTGTGTGGTTTACAGCTAGGCTGCAGTATCTACGCCTTTCGTCCTAACGCATCATATTTAAAAGCGCCCTTAATTACTCGATTTATTTTAAACACCTGCCTTGTATTCAGCGGACCTTTTCAAGTTTCCCGGCCCATCTACACCATTTCTAATTATGATCTTGATCAGAAGGGTGTCATGTGGTACTACTTACTTCAAAAAGAGTCTCTCGTGCGACCTAGGCTCGGCAAATGTGTAGAAGGGCCGGGAAACGTGAACAGGACCAGATGAGCAAGTCTATGCCCCCACCCCTCGTGACCCCCAGTATGGGATCACAGAACCATAGGCAATGGAACATGGAGGATTAGGTACCTTTATCGTTCCACCCCTAACAAAAAATGTATCTTGTGAGAGCTCATCCCTCCCACCTCACACACACACACACACGTAAATGCCCCCCCCACCCCACACACATACATAAATCCCCCCCCCCCCCCCCCCAGCCATGTATACAAGTTCATTATTAAAAAACATGTTTATTATATCACTATTTCAAATAAACTGTTATATTTATTTGCCATAAAGTACATTAGTATTGGTATATTATTTTAAAAAATAGCATAAGAAACAGGAAAATAAAAACTGAAAAAGAAAAAAAAAAGGAAAACGCAAAAAGAGACAGAAAAACAAAAACAGACGAAGAAATAGCAAAAATAAAAAAACGGAAGAAGACATGTGAAATAAAGAAGGAACAAGAAACGGGAAAACTAAAAAAAAAAAAAAAAACAACAACAAAAAACAAGAAACGGGAAAATTAAAGATGAAACTGGAAAAATCCTTTGAACTTTAAAAATCTCTCTAATGTTTTAAAGGGGCAGCTCTGCTACCTCTGAGAACCGCTGATTAAATTAATAAACACAATTTCTACGAGATCAGCAAGCGGGAGTACAGAGTTAAATGAAGTTCAGAATTGTGGCAGTGAGTTAATTAGCTGTTAACCCCTGCAAAACTGATTCTTCTTCTTTTTCTTCTTCTGCTTCTTCTGCTGCTGCAGCTTCTGCTTCTGCTACTTCTGCTGCTGCTTCTGCTGCTGCTGCTTCTGCTGCTTCTGCTGCTGCTGCTTCTGCTGCTTCTGCTGCTTCTGTTACTTCTGCTGCTTCTGCTACTTCTGCTGCTGCAGCTTCTGCTTCTGCTACTTCTGCTGCTGCAGCTTCAGCTTCTGTTACTTATGCTGCTGCTGCTTCTGCTTCTGCTTCTTCCGCTGCTGCTTCTGCTTCTGTTACTTCTGCTGCTGCTGCTTCTGCTACTTCTGCTGCTGCTTCTGCTTCTGTTACTTCTGCTGCTGCTTCTGCTTCTGTTACTTCTGCTGCTGCTGCTTCTGCTACTTCTGCTGCTGCTTCTGCTTCTGTTACTTCTGCTGCTTCTGTTACTTCTGCTGCTGCTGCTTCTGCTACTTCTGCTGCTGCTTCTGCTGCTTCTGCTGCTGCTGCATCTGCTGCTGCTGCTGCTTCTTCTTTTTCTTTTTCTTCTTCTTCTTTTTCTTCTTCTTCTTCTTCTTCTTCTTCTTCTTCTTCTTCTTCTTCTTCTTCTTCTTCTTCTTCTTCTTCTTCTTCTTCTTCTTCTTCCTCTTTTTCTTTCTCTTCTTCTTCCTCTTTTTCTTTCTCTTCCTCTACCTCTTTTTCTTCTTCTTCTTCTTCTTCTTCTTCTTCTTCTTCTTCTTCTTCTTCTTCTTCTTCTTCTTCTTCTTCTTCTTCTTCTTCTTCTTCTTCTTCTTCTTCTTCTTCTTCTTCTTCTCTTCTTCTTCTTCTTCTTCTTCTTCTGCTTTTTCTTCTTTTTCTTCCTCTTCTTCTTCTTTTCTTCTTCTTCGTCTTCTTCTTCTTCTTCTTCTTCTTCTTCTTCTTCTTCTTCTTCTTCTTCTTCTTCTTCTTCTTCTTCTTCTTCTTCTTCTTCTTCTTCTTCTTCTTCTTCTTATTATTATTATTCTTCTTCTTCTTCTTCTTCTTCTTCTTCTTCTTCTTCTTCTTCTTCTTCTTCTTCTTCTTCTTCTTCTTCTTCTTCTTCTTCTTCTTCTTCTTCTTCTTCTTCTTCTTTTGCTTTTTCTTCCTCTTCTTCTTCTCTTCTTCTTCTTTTCTTCTTGTTCTTCTTGTTCTTGTTCTTCTTGTTCTTGTTCTTCTTGTTCTTGTTCTTCTTCTTCTTCTTCTTCTTCTTCTTCTTCTTCTTCTTCTTCTTCTTCTTCTTCTTCTTCTTCTTCTTCTTCTTCTTCTTCTTCTTCTTCTTCTCCTTTTTCTTCTTCTTCTCCTCCTCCTTCTTCTTCTTTTTCTACTTCTTCTCGTCTCAATGATATCAGGTTGTAGCCCAGGGTCGTGGTTTTCTATATTAGTTGGGTGATTTATTTACTGCAGACAACTGCTGATTACTGATTCAGAACTGAGCCACCATAGAGGTTGATGGTGTAGGTAGTTGTGCTAACGAGTCGTGCAATTTCTCTCATTGCTCTTTTTGCTCTAACTAGGATCCGCACTCAAATGAAACTTGGGGTAACCTTGCACATACTATCTAATCCAACACTGTATCCTCCAACAGTTTAACAAATGCAGTTGCGTAGCGTTTACATGACATTGCAAAACCAACCCCAGCAATTGTTCGGCTGTTGTGATTTTCCTAGGCAAATTTACCTCCAGTAGTTTGACCTTTTTTCTGGACGGTCGGCTTCTCGATACCAATGTCGAAACCAACGCAAGGCGCAAGGCCGTCAGCTGGGATAGAACCCGGCACCACGGCATTACGAAGCGCGTTCGCAAAACCTAAGCCACAGACACCGACCTTTAACAGTACTCATTCATAAAAGGAAAGGATGAGGTAGGGTGGGATGAGGGTGGTGGAGGGGGGGGGGGCGGGGGTTTCTGCTGGAGCGACCTATAATACCCCTCACAAACCCGTGGCATCATATTTTCTGCAAGAAAGTGAAGATAGGTAAAGGGCCTTTCAGACAGTCTAGCTACATAAGGTTAGACTTATATTTTGTCGACCAATCGGCACTTGGTGGGTGATATGGTAAACTTCACGCCGGCCACCTTTACTTCCCAGATTTTCAGCAAGACTGCATGCAATCGTCTTCTTTTGCTTGACTTTTACTGGCTGAAAACTCCAGTGGAAATTTCTGGTTGTTCGCCCAATTCTTCTCTTTGATTTTGCTCCAGAACTTGCGTTTGCGTGAAAATCCGTTTCCATATCTGGCTTATTTGTGTCCAGAATGTTGGTTCCTTGCCTGTCAAGCAGATGTACTCAAAGGAAATGTCTCTAATAAGTCGCCATGTACGACATGCTTGCTAGAGGGCAGCATGTTTATCCTCCCCCTCACCTCAATGGGGCCCCGGAATCCACACAGGAAAGACAGCATGAAGTAATTATGATTCTTCTTTCTCGAGCAGGTAACAACATTTCAAGTAAAATTACTAAGATTGTTAATGAGGTCATCTATCAACATAGGCTGTGTTAAATTACTGAGAATGTTAATGAGGGCATTTATCAACATGGACTGTGTTTGTAGCCTGCCATCAATCTTGAATATAGTATGATCTATTCACAGAGAACATAGCGATAGAGTGAAATGACATTACTGAGTCAATGATCTCATGAAGTATAGTGTCTTTACTGAAACAAGAGTAATACATGATTACAGAGAGAGAGAGAGAGAGAGAGAGAGAGAGAGAGAGAGAGAGAGAGATGGAGGAAAGAGAGAGAGAGAGAGAGAGAGAGAGAGAGATGGAGGAAAGAGAGAGAGAGAGATAGAGGAAAGAGAGAGAGAGAGAGAGAGAGAGAGAGAGAGAGAGAGAGAGAGAGAGAGAGCTAGCTAAACAGGTTTTAATGTGGTGTCATAAACTGATTTTGTTGTCTCACATAGTCGCCGGAGCCTCCCTCGGATTTCAAGCCTCTAGGCACACTTTAAGGCGGAGCCGGATTTTTTTTTTTTTTTAATTACCTTGGCTCCCAGGTGGACCTAGCCTTGAGTGGGTACCGGGTGCAGTCCCGGGAAGTAAAGGCGACCGGTGTGATGCTGACTACATCACCCATCTTGTGCAGATTGGTGTATAAAATATAGGCCTAGCCCTACATGCCCAATACGCCGAGAGGCGTGGAAAAGAAACCTTTACTTACTTTACTATATATATATATATATATACTATAGGCATATTTGGGCATAAGGGAAAATCTCAGTTTTATAGGCCAATTAACATTCTGTAGGTAAAAGATGTGATCGACACCACACCCATCGTTCTTAATTCCCCGGACTTTCCCTGATACTAATTTAAGGCTAGGTCGAGCTGGGAGTCAATGTCATTTTGAGGAGAAAACAAAACAGTTTGACCTCGTCTGATTCGCAGGCGAAGTTCAAACCGCCAAGCCACTACAGTTCCAAAGGATCACAGTAAAAATATATAATTGAACACAGGGATTAATTCGACATCAAGTAACTCTTTACTTTTGTAGCTTTAACGTAGAGCAACATTATTTTTTGGGGTACATCTTACATAGAGCAACTCTTTTCATTTGTGCACATCTTACATAGAGCAACTCTTTTCATTTGTGCATCTTACGTAGAGCAACTCTTTCCTTCTGTACATTTAACACAGAGCAAATCGTTCCATGTGTACATTCAACACAGCAACTCGTTTAATTTGTACATTTAAAATAGACCAACTCTTTCCATTTGTACATTTAAATTAGAGCAACTCATTGCATTTGTACATTAAACGTAGAGCAACTCTTTCCATCTCCACATTTAACATAGAGCAACTCTTTCCATTTGTACATATAAAATAGAGCAACTCTTTCCATTTGTACATTTAACATAGAGCAACTCTTTTCCATGTGTACATTTAACATAAAGCAACTCTTTCCATTTGTATACGCAGTAGAGCTGTTTGTTGAGCCAAGCCACGCGACCCCATAGTGTGGCCATCGCTATCTCTCGATCTCAATTATTGTGGAGCTGCGGAAGTCAGTGTACCGATGCTGGCGCCACCCGTTGTGACCCCAATTATGGATAAAATAAACTACCCATTTCCTGGTTGCGAGTCCCACTCTAATTCCAACGTGCCGCGACTAAAACTCACTGCTGGCTGGTGGATTTTTATCATGATATGGGGCGTCGCAGGTCGACCCAGCCTAAAATGGGTACCAGGATGTATGTCCTGGGGAAGTAAAGACGGTCGGCGTAATGCTGACCATATTACCCACATTGGTCTGTAAAAATATGGTGCTCTTCCCATATACCCGATGCGTCTAAGGGCGTGAAAATGGATCCTTACTTTTGTTTAAAAATCCATTTCCTGTCTATCGCACATACTTTGTATATGATGTTGTGTAAACAGTATTTATGAATCCCTTGGCGCTTCATAGGTGTATTAGTCAGAAAAGATTCGCTGTTTTCTACTTGCAGAACATTTTCGTTAACCCAATTTAATCTGAGTCAGCCAAGTAGTTTCAGATCAGTTCTTTTAAGCAAATCTCTTAAACGAAGATGTGAGTAGATAACAGCTTGACAGACCCGCAAGGAAGGCAGAACATTCATGCTTGCTAACCACTGCTCTATCACGCTTTACAGCCAGATATCTGTGGTAACGCTGACAGATGCAGAAACCATAATGTGGCTTAATAACTCATCTTAACTGGTTCGACTATTCAACAGGTGTCGAAAGAATTTTGTTGGCTTAAAATATATCAGAATCAGGTTTAACTCGATCTTCTTCTTTTGTAGTCTCTCGGATACCAAGTTGTAGCCCAGTGTCATGGGTTAACTCAGTCTTCTTCTTTTGTCGTCTCTTTGATACCAAGTTGTAGCCCAGTGTCATAGGTTAACTCAATCTTCTTCTTTTGTCGTCTCTTTGATACCAAGTTGTACCCTAGTGTCATAGGTTTAACTCGATCTTCTTCTTTAGTCGTCTCTCTGATACCAAGTTGTAGCCTAGTGTCGAGGTTAACTCGATCTTCTTTTTTTTTTTTTTTTGTCGTCTCACTGACACCAAGGTGTAGCCCAGTGTCGAGGTTAACTCGATTCAGGTGAATAAATACTGAGATACAAAAAGAGATACAGAAAGAACAAGTTGAACCAATAGTGTAAAATTAGTTTAGATACATATGAGAATAAATAACGCACCTTAACTGTTTAGAATATTCAACAAGATTTGCGAGAAATCGCTTCTCACACATGGTATCCGAATTGTGTTAACTCCAGACACATAAATAAATAGTAAAACTCAAAAAGAGTTAATTTTGAAAAAAAGACGAGTTTGACTATAATTAAAATAGTTTACGTACATATTACAATAATTAACTTACCTCAACTTTTTGTAATAATCAATAGGCCATGATAGAAGTCCCTCTCCACACATTATATCCTAATTTGACAAGAAGCGTACTCAGGTAAAAATCCTCTGTTAAACTAAAGTTACCAGTAGTCCAAGGAAGGCTGGCGGCACCACAAAATGTGTGACACAGTCTGTCCAGCAAAACCCAGCCTGCTACCCAGCCGGCGCCGATTGTCGAAGCCGTGAGCATATTTCACCGCCCGGGTGGGTCTACAGAAGAAGCAGCAGCAATCTCAACGCTAACCCAGTATCGATCTGGCTAGCAGTCGACACTGGTGGGGTTTTCAGGAGACTGAAAATCTAGGCGGATCTTCAACATTGAATTGTAATTACTAGGAAGCGATTAACTTAGGCTTGTAGAGTAGCGTGTGTGTGTATGTCTGTGTGTGTGTTGTGGGAGGTGGGGCAGGGTATGGGGTGCCTTAGGTGTGGGGTTGATGGTTCTTCTTCTTCTTCTTCTTCTTCGCGTTTACCAGCTGTACACTGGCGGAAAGTTCTGGTTGCTCGTCCACTACTGAACTGCAGTCCTGCTCCAGAACCTGAGTGTTGCGTGTGCATCAGTTTTACAGATCTCAGACAGTTTGCTTTCTCACACAGTGGATCATTACTATCTCATCAGCATCCTCATCATGAAGCCAGCCCCGCCTGTATTTACCACTTTTGCGGTGTAGGCGGGGCTGGTAGGGCTCTTAAGCCCGCGGATTCAGGACCGCATGTTTAGTGCTGTCGCCACGAATTGTGCGAGTTAAAAATTGTATTTTTTGCCCCTCGACAGAAAACAGGAAACACATAAACTTATTAGGGATTCGAACTTACGATTCCTGTTTGAGAGCCTAGAATTTTAACCATTGTATCACTGCCAGTGTCTTATTGCAGTTCGTCGCTCTTTTTACGCCACGCGTCAACACCACTAAGTCTTTTGCCCGCACCCACCCCCTTTTTCCCTCCTCATTCTTCTTCTTCTTCTTCTTCTTCTCCTTCTTCTTCTTCTTCTTCTTCTTCTTCTACTTCTTCTTCTTTTTCTTCTTCTTCTTCTTCTTCTTCTTCTTCTGCTTCTTCTTCTGCTTCTTCTTCTTCTTCTTCTTCTTCTTCTTCTTCTTCTTCTTCTTCTTCTTCTTCTTCTTCTTCTTCTTCTTCTTCTTCTTCTTCTTCTTCTTCTTCTTCTTCTTCTTCTTCTTCTTCTTCTTCTTCTTCTTCTTCTTCTTCTTCTTCTTCTTCTTCTATTTCTTCTTCTTCAAAAACTCTGGCGTATAGTTATGGTTGTTTATCGACTTGTGGACAGCAGCCCTGTTCCAGAATCTAAGTGTTGCATGTGCATCCGTTTTGCAGATCTGATACATGTTTGTGCAGACTGTCGGTTCCTTGCTCTTAGGCTGATGCACTCTGATGTCGTAGAAGGAAGCTCCTAGTTAGTCGACTCTTACGACATGCTTTTGTGTAGGCAGTGGGTCTATTCTTGTTTTCCCTATAACAGGGCCACAGAACCCACACTGAGATCCCGCCTCGTTGACTGTCAGGCTCCTAGGTCGACTTAGCCATAAATGGGTACCGGCTGAAGTCCTGGTAAGTACAGGCAGCCAGCGTGCTATTGGCCACATCACTCAACGAGTGGCAATTGGTTTATAAAATATAGATCTAGCCCTACATGCCCAACACGCCTGAAGGTGTGAACCAATGGTTCTTTGCTACTTTACTTATTTATAATGCAGTTAAGACTGACTCCTGGGTAGCAAGTCCGTAGAAGAACGCTCTTCTTAAAATCAAATGAAAAGATTGGACTAACTGAGCTCCCTTGTCATGTTCCCAACTGCATGCGCACTTCATATTTTTAATGACTCTTGTCTTCTTTCTAAGTCGATGCCGTAATGCCGGGGTGCCGAGTTCAATCCCAGCTGCCGGCCATGCACCTTGCGTTGGTTTCGACAGTGGTACCAGAAAGCAATGACAAACTACTGGACGTAAATTTGCCTAGAGAAACCGCACAACAGCCAGGGGCTGCTGGGGATGGTTCTGCAATGTCCTGTAAATGATACACAACAAACCTGTCTTCTTTGGTGTTAATCAACCTATACCTTCTTTATATAAACCGTGTCTTGACTGACAGACTGACTGACTGACTGACATTCAACTCCACACAACAAGTGATTATCACCCGGTGACACAAAGCACCACCTTTCGGGTAAGAATCCCCCGGGCTCAAGTCCCGAAAATATCGTTCAACCGTTAGGTTATATTACGGCCCCTGACGACAGCCGGGTGGGACTTTAAAAAAAAACTTTTGTTCCCTATGAGATAAACAACCGTGTCTTCTTCTAGTGTTCTTTACAAATTACCGTGGTATTAAATATGGTCAATTTATTTGTCTGAGTTATTTACCGGAATCCTTCTTTCGTTCGCTCAAAGTAATGTATCTATATAGGCAATGCTGTCTGTCTTACACAAAACTACCCAATAAATTTGCGGAAGAAGAAAAAGTTATCACAGCATACCAATCAGAGATAGCCAAGGCAGACTGCTCACCACAGAACACAAACAAGACATGCAGTGAACTAAACACTTCTCTGACCTCTTGAACAGACATCTTTGACATGGAAAACTGCACTGAAGATTGCACAGGACAGGAAAGCATGGAAAGTCCTCTCTAAAGCCCAGTGTGCCACTAGGCCTAACGAGAACTGATGATGATGAATGCTGTCTCTAGTATGAACTTCACTGTCTTTTGTAATTCCTATAGCGGCCCGTAAAGTTTGGCTTCCATCAGTGTCTTTCTTAGCAAGAAGTTTTGCCTGGAAATGTATTAGGGACTGTTTTGGATGATGTGATCTGTTGTCTCAGGTGCCAGTCCACATGTGTTCTTGGCTGACATGCCAATCTGAAATATTGTGTGCATATGCCTTCGAATTCGACGGCGCCCCACTCTTGGGCGTCGAATAATGACTTGTTCTGCCAGTTCTAACTAGAGGAAAACTACTATACTGGGCACACCGTGAGAACAGAGAATCACTAAAAAAAACACGAAAAGTACGGCTATTAGAAGGAATGAGGAAAAGAGAGCACCCAGAAGACGAACAGCAGATTATAAATGAACGTTAGCATTGTCACTTCAGTTGCATTGTCATAATAATAGTAATAATAATGATAATAATAATAATAATAATAATAATAATAATAATAATAATAACTGTCTACAGTTCGTTTCATATGACTTTGTGCAGAAGAAACCGACAGCTATAACGCAGCAAAATGTAATTGATGGGAAAAGTTGCATTTCTGTTTTTGAGCTAATTTTAAAAACTTTGGTTAGTGAGAAGTCAGAGCAATTCGAATACAATTTTGCAGCCTATCATTGCTCTGTGAGATCCGACTGTTTGTACTGATGTCTGTAGATTCTTCAATGGCGACTGACACAAATTCTGCCTGCTTTATGCTTTCAGTTAAAGATTCATAAACTTCCTAACATTTCGATTCTGTGTATCGTCGAAGTATCTGACATGGGTATTTGCTGAATTAAATGCGTCACACTCGTTTTTATTTTATCATGCTATTTCGCCCAGAATTGTCAATATGCATTCTTTCACGGTTTCTGAGTCAGTAAAAGATCGCTTCGTGTGTGTGTGTGTGTGTATGTGTGTGTGTGTGTGTGCGTGCGTGCGTGCGTGCGTGCGTGCGTGCGTGCGTGCGTGCGTGCGTGCTTAAATCGACGAAACATGCAAAAAAGCCGCTGTAGCTTTTTCTTGTTGAGTACAAGCTCGCACAAAAATCTGCTGCTATGCTGATAAGCAGCAATCAACGACTCAACCTTTGATTTCCTAGTAGTGAAACCTTCTGGATAGAACTTTCCAAAATCAGCAAGTTTCATTGTAAAGCGCCGCTTCACATTTTTTGGGGCCCTTTCACAGGGATCGCCTAAGACCATCGGAAAACACATATTCATTGAAGTTATGAAGGAAAATAATTGTCTGTGGATCGCTACAACACTAGGGAACTGTATTAAAGGGTCGCGGTGTAAGTAAGATTGAGAGTCACTGCTTTAGACAATACTCCAACATAATATACTTTACTGGTGTGTGTGTGTATATATATAAACTGGTAAAGGTAGATTCTGTTACTGATATAGACAACTTCATGCATGTACATTATTTTTTATTGACCTTCGTTTCTTTAGACATAAAGACGTCTACTGATGTAGTTATTTTCTAACAGATTATTTCTGTTACTGATGTATATGGTTCAGATTATAATTCAGTTTTCAAAAGCATATTCTGAAATGTGTGCTGTACTACTGCACTTATGTTTCCTTTTGTGTAAGTTTTCTTTCGGTGGAAGTCGTGGGCAGCTTACCACTGTTTCTAGTAAATCATAACTCTGAACACAAGGCTGTAAACTCTGGACAATTAATCAACAAGCCAAGCAATTTCTTGAGGCTTCGGAACTGTTGTTTTACCGAAGAATCCTTACAGTTTCTTAGACAGCCGAAAAGAACAGTCAAGATGTTTTGAAGGAAGCGAATATCAGGCTGAGACAGTCATTATTTTTTGGGTTTTGTTATCATTCTGTTAGAAGAAGGAAACTAGATCATGTTACAATCAATGCAAATATCATTGCAAAAGAGACGAAGGAAACTGGAACATGTTACAATCGTTGGACAGATAATTGCAAAAGAGACGAATGAAACTAGAACATGTTACATTCATTGGAAAGATCATTGCCAAAGAGACGAAGAAAAACACGATAAGAGTCTTTACAGCCCTTTGTCATGGCATAGACAGATGTCAGCATACGAACTGATACATGCAGTTGAAGATCGCAGATTAGGAAGAGGCATGATTGCCTACGCCAGTCGGCAAGGCACAATGAGGATGTTGAAGTTTCTTGTTCTGCCTCTGTGTGACTTTGAATCAAGTTAGAGAGAAGAGGTATTGTCGATATTTAGTAACCTACACGCATAACACTTGCGTGGCGTGACTCTGTTGCAAAGTTCAAGGACTATTTATCCAATGTGCGCTTGTTATGTAGCAATTTTTGTACGGAGGTGCAGTCAGACGAGTAGATTCTCAAACATGATATTGACAATGTCAGTGCTGTCACACCGTTGTTTTAATATTGACAGTTTTTGTCTAGTTCATGGCGACCAGGCTAGGAGCATTGTTTTTCTACCCCAGGCGACATTTTTTTTTTTCTCACCTGGCCTTGGGGGGGGGGGGGGGGGGGAGAGGAAAGTGCGTGGTCTCCAGACATGGTGTCCGCCTCGAGTGCTAAAGGTTCCGGGTCAGTCTCCGGTACGGGCTGGGATTTTTTCATGTGGACTTCTAGTAATTTCCCCTGATCTCTGGGTAGTGAGATCGGACTCCCATGTGCATTTTTGCGAACGTAAATAATCCTTTGGCATTTGGAAATCGAAAAGAGTAGCCTAACGGCGCTGCACGGGCAACATTTTGAGTTAAAAGTTTACCCGAGGTATTTCAGGATCCTCTCCGGTGCTACATAGCCTGTGCACTGTGCTGAGCTTCTTCGGACTCAGACTTGAGTTAGAAGAAGTACGGAGCACTTATGGGTTACTACCCGTTTGCCATGATTTTGATCCGATGTTCAAACTTAAATCTTCAACTTGGCTTGGCACTGTATCCTGCGTCTGTGGGTTGGGCGTTGGGAACACGCTTCGTAATTCCAAGTTGCTCCGGTTGATTTCACCTGCGTGCGATTTGGCAGCAGACCGATCTGCGTTGATTTCGACAGTGGTATCGAGAGCCCCTAGCAGAACGAAAACAGTCATCAAATGCTGGGGTGGGTTTTCTGCAATTTCCAACAAAAACAAAACGCAGCTGAATATATTAGATACACTGTCGGCAGCATCTGCTTCATTCTTTCTTCTTTCTTCCTCCTTCCTCCTCTTCGTCCTTATTCTGCTCCTTCTGCTGCTGCATCTGCTTTTCTTCTCCTTCTTCGCTTCTTCTTCTTTTTATTTCTTCTTTCTTCTCCTCTTCTTCTTTGATCGCTCTGTTTTAGAACCTATATCAGGAGGCTGGTAGCAATTCTGTAAGCTATCTTGCAATCCTGATCTCCTTGTTTGCAATTCATCTTTGTCTTCATTGAGGTTTGAATAGGCCAAATTACTTCATACAATGATGTCAGCGAAGTCGTTGTCAGTATCCAGGTGTAACCTGGAAATACGTGCTAAATGGTCAGTGATATCCTTGTCTATAGTAGGTCTATGTTGGAGGAATGAGCTAGACTCTAGCTATTCAACTGGCGGCCCGCGGAGGTCTAGCGAGTGGCCCGCTGATTGTTGCCAATGAAATGTAGTATTTTTTTTAAAATCAATCAATGATTGTGTATAAATCTTCAAAAACCAGTTGTGTCGAATGCGACAATAGAAAATGTTTGTCAGGGATCTCTAAATGTGAAGATACAGGCGAACGTGTGTATGAAGAAACAATATCACAACTGGGGGAATGTCTCAGGCATAGAAATGTAATTAGTTCATGGTAGATGTTATTTCAAATAGCAGAACTCTCCTGTTTGGAGTCAAATGTAATAAAATAGGCTGGAAAGAATCAAGTAACCGATAGGAAGCAATCGCTCCACTGGGCAGTCAATAAAAAGGTGAGATATTAATTGGACAGGAGGTATGAAAGTATCAGTCATCATTTTGTGGAATGCAATTTTTCGTTATTTGAAGCCCTATTTTTTTCAGGGCCGCAATTTAGTCCGGTCCTAAATATGGTCTAATGGCTGAACGCGGTTTCTGGGACCTCTCCACGAGGGATCCTCATCCACATGGTAGCACTTTGGTGTCATCGGGTGTTTATCGCTTGTTTGATGTCCTAGTGGGGTAAAAGGAGATAGATGGAAATACCAGCACGTTCCAGATAGTTAGCGCATAGATTACTGAGAAACTCTCCTTAATGGTGACAACTAATACACAAAGATTAATAACAATGAATGCTGCAGAACATTATTGACACTGGGCACAGCCGAATACTTGTTAGTGATCTTGTTATCAGATTATAATCAGATTTTTCAGACACTAGTCACAACCAGACGTAGACTGCCGGGCGCGATTGTGTAGTAACAGACTGAAACAGAAACAGTGTTTTAAGTTATCTAAATTTTAATAATTGATTTAAATACTTGATGCCATGGCTGGTACTAGCCAGAAAACTAAGTGGGAGTGTGCAAATCGTGCATTCAACAATGACTGGACACTGAAATATTTATCTATATCACAGACTATGCCTAATTCGAAACAAATGTGGTTGCTATGCAACGAATGTATGTCAGCAGTAAGTGATTTCTAGCTGCTCTTAATTCAATGAAAGTGTTCCTTGTTATTCTTTCCTTGTTTCTGAGGAGTATTGGCTTTTGTGCTGTCAATTAAAGGTTGGGGTGTCTAGCTATTTTTTTCAAACCAATCCTTACTTCAATGTTCTCTAATCTCATAGACTGATACAGCTGTTTTGTAAACAGTCTCATTAATTGCATTCCATTTTATGTAGGCTTGCTGTAGAGTTATCCTAAATATCAGTGAAAGCATCTTCGAGCTGTTGTTGAAACTCAAAACACTTTTTAGGGTCTTTAGTTTTAGAAATATTTAACCTAGGGATATTTTTTTTTTTTTTTTTTTTGAAGTGAAAATTCTCTTTGGTTTTATCCGAACTCGTGTAGCAACTAGGGAATGGTCAGTATCAAAGTCAGCACTGCGAGTTAGTGATACACAGTTAAAGTACTGCCTCCTTGTGAGATTAAGGTCCAGCTGGTGCCAGTGGCCAGATTTTGGATGTTTCCATGACACCTTATGGCGGTCTTTAGTTTTGAAAAAGGAGTTTGTTATTCACAAGTCACTTCCAGTGCAAAATTCAAGTAGTCTCTGCCCATTTTTATTCATGTGGCCAACATTATATTTTCAAAGGCAAACTGGCCATGAGTTTGAGTCTGACCCTACGCGAGCATTAAAATCACCAAGTATATAGATGCCGTGGGATTTAGAAATTGCTTTCACTGCATTATCCAGTTCCTCGTTAAAAAAATCCTTTGCGTCCTCTGTTGACGTTAAAGTGGGTACATATGCAATGACATCATCATTATCTTCATCAGGTGCCTTGCCGACTGGCGTGGGCGATCATGCCTCTCCATAATCCGCGATCTCCTGCAGCATGTATCAGTTCGTGTGCCGACACACCTCCATGCCATGCAACAAGACTGTCAAGCATCTTCTCTCGTTGTCTTCCTCTATCCCTCCTTCCACAGATCTTTCCAGTGGTCACAACATGTTCTATTTTCCCTCTTCTCATAACATGGCCGAAAAATGATGACTATCTCCTTCTGATGTCAGTGATAAGTTGTCTTCGGTCTCCCGCCTCTTTCAAAACCTCTTGGTTGCTCTTTTTGGCTGTCCAAGGTATTCTAAGCATTCTTCTGTAAAACCACATCTCTGAGGCCTCTAAAAATTGTTTGGCCTGCCTACCGATTGTCCAGGATTCACATCCATATGTTAAAACTGGATGTATGTAGCAAGCTAGAATTCTTTTTCCAACTCTCAATGACAAGGGTAATAAAACCGCTTGAGATAGACAATCCTAGAGATAATATTGTGTCACTTCCTCCAGTTGGACTCTCAACTGATCCCAACAGTTAATTGTTTACTGCAAATCCCACTCCATACATCCTGATTTCTTCCTGGTCTCTGTCTTTCCAGAAAAATGTATAATTATTTTCCTTAATGGACCCATCCTCTGGCAGACGGGTTTCCTGCAGGCCAGCAATATCTATGTCAAGTTTGTTGTGCTCGGCATCAATGATAACCGTTTTTCTCACATCATTAAAGTTTTCCAGGTCCGTGGAAAATCCTGGACACATGGTCCTCACGTGGCAAGAGCCAGGTCGAAGCTTGGGGTTATGTTTCTTTTCATTGCCTGGTGCATTGGTTTTACAGCCTGCAGTTCGGATTTTGTCCTAGCTCCAAGCACCCATTGAAGCATACAAGCTGTGGCGGATCAACACCTGGGGGCTGCCCAGCTTGAGGGAGGTGAAGATCAGTGACATTCGAAGATGTCTCCCACCGTCAGAGGCAACCCGTGGTGCCCCTGTCTACGCCAACTGACAAGGACTTATAATGCGTAACTGCTGCCTCTCGATTTGTTTCCGAGACCGATTAGGGCCAGGGATAAAGTTCCTCCTCTCCATAGGACAAGCCTGGGCAGTTTTGTAGAGATCATATGTTGCCCGTGCATAATGATCCCTCCCTCAACCTGCCTTGTTTACTCTAAATAAAAGGTAAAACCAGTAGGTTTGGAACAAGACAGGCTGCAGAAGCTGCGATATCAGTAAAGCAGTGCTCTATCTGTCCGCCTGTCGGAGCTTCCCTCCTAGACCAGCTGCCAGCCAAGGCGAAGGTCCTTGTCTGCCCTGCCATAACATAAAATTTTAAGGTTGTACTTCCTCTTCCTAGAATAACGCTAGTATCCTCCCCAGTACGATCCTCTGCCTGAAGCCTTTGGCACAATTTATGATGTCAGGTTTTCTATACGCTGCCTAACGTTCGGCGTAACAGAAGACAGGTGGTACCATGGCCAAACTAAAGTTTGGCCATGGGTGGTACCAGCTACTGTTATACGGTAAAAATAAACATACACTTTAAAACAATAATATTACTCAGCTAAAATAAATTTAGAGCAAATCAACTATATGCTCAGGATACTCTTATCTTTATCGTGACTTTAGCAGCTATATACCCGCCTGTGGATCGGAAGGTCGTGGGTTCGCGTCCTGTCAGAGCTGGACTTTTTTTTTTTTTTTTATGACTTTGACTTCCAATTCTACCCAGCCTTGAGTGGGTACCAGGCGCAGTCCTGTGAAGTAAAGGCGGCCGACGTAATGCTGACCACATCACCTATCAAGTGCCGATTGGTCTATAAAAATATAGGTCTAACCCTGTATTCCCAAAACGTCTTAAGGTGTGGAAGAGGGACCTATACTTATGTAATGTGATAATGTCGGCTCTGTGGCTAAGTCGATGCGAACGCTTCGTAATGCCGGGGTGCCGGATGCCTTGTGTCTTGCGTTGGTTTCGACAGTGGTATCAAGGGGCCGACAGTCCAGAGAGTAAACTACTGGACGTAAATTTGCCTAGAGAAACCACACAACAGTCAGGGGCTGCTGGGGTTGGTTCTGCAACGTCCTGTAAAGGATACGCAACTAACACACACAAAATGTGGTAATATTAAAATAGATTCAGATTGTATTTAAAGGGGTTGTTGATATTTTTGATTGGCTGCGGAAGTTCGTTCCACAGATGAGCCGCAGAGTACGCGATGCTTGTTTCGTATAAGTCTATCAGAGAGACAGAGAGAGAGAGAGAGAGAGAGAGAGAGAGAGAGAGAGAGAGAGAGAGAGAGAGAGAGGAGAGAGCCCGAGCTTGAGAATAGGTGGCATATAGTGCAGTAGTAGCCGAAGCAGCAGAATAAAGAAGGAGGGAAAGGGGAAAGGGGAGAGGAGAAGAACCACCTATATAGTAAAACACCACAGCCAGCGCCAGGCGATGTAAAACACCTCTCAGATCACGTGACACCTTTTACAAGACCGCCCTGACTTAATAATTCCAGCTGTCTGTCATTACCATCTTTTTTTTAATACGTTTGATTGATTTCTAATTTTAACATTAAGCAAAATAGTATTAATGAGACTTGCAACTATATCTATCAGAAATACGACCCAACACGATCTAAATCAACACCGATCATTGATTTTGTAGTCATATTTAACAGGTGGGCTGATAATTCCCTATCTACACTCGGTCATCTATAACGACTTGGCTGGGCCACACGCAATCTGACGCTGCTCAATGACGTCATAATAAATATGGCTTGTAATGCCACAAAACAAGTCGCTTCCTGCTTTGCCATTTTTAGGTTATTGTGGGGATAAATTGTGTTTGGTGCTATTTCTAACAGCGGGCTTTGTTTTATTTGGACACTTTGCACAGCAGTGGGTGTGTAGATGGTAAAGTTGTTATAATCCGCTTCAAAACTCGTGCCCTCACACTTAAACTCGAAGACTCGTGGATCACCACAAAATGTTGCATGTGGCCGTAGGTTCCGTCCCAGTTTATAACCATACAACTGACCACGTGTTGCTGTTCTCTTAAAGCGGCGAATTTCTCTGATCTTTCTTTGACTAATAATGTGTGTACCCCTAAAAAAAGAATATGGAAGTCGCCGTGGCGTGGCGGTTAGACCTCGGCCTGCGGATCGGAAGGTCATTGGTTTGCGTCCTGGCTTAGACTTTGTTTTTTAATGACCTTGACTCCCATGTTGACCCAACCTTGAGTGGGTACCAGATGCAGACCTAGGAAGTAATGGCCGCCATCGTAATACTGACCACACCACCCAGCAAGTGCCGATGAATCTATAGAAATATAGGTCTATATCCCTATATTCCCAAAATCCCTAGGGCGTGGAAAAAAGACCTTTACTGTACTTTTAAAAACAGAATATACAGTAACTAACACACGCATGGTATCTGAAAATCATTTTATATGTACAGCAATTCGAGGCGATTATTTAAAAAGACTATCCAGTATTCAATGAAAAATCCGCAACTCACAATAGACCAGTACTGGAGATGACCACCTGAGAGCGAGGAGCCTATAATATGCAAGCAAACCGAAAAGAAAAAGGAAAAAGTAAATATCCCTTTTCACGCCTTTGGGTGCATCGGGCACATGGCATATCCCTTTCTTTGGATGTCCGAAGGTCAGTACTAAAACGTTATGTAGAATCTATGTTGCTATATGGTTGTGAATCGTGGAAAGCGAATGCACAAATTATAAAGAACTTGGAGGTGACAGAGATGATGTTTCTCAGACGAATGTTAAGAATCTTTGACTGTCAGAGTAACTCACGAGGATTGCTTGAAGGAAGCCAAGGAAAGCAGATCAACATATATCCAGCTATAAGGAAAAAGTTTAGCACTGTTCTTTGGTTCTGTGATGACGGAGGAAGCTTAGGAGCAGGTCCCTTTAAAGAATGTCGCTCTCATCATGGTCTGTCCGAAAGAAACTTGGTCTCTCGCCAGCTCTCCCACCTCGTGTGCTTTTAATAAACAAGGACTCACTTATATTCTTTGCCCATCTTCGTGTTGGTCGACCCCCCCCCCCCCCCCCTCAAAACCGGTGCCATTCCTTCTGCTAATATTTTTATCCAGTCCGTCATGGCACTTGTCGTGACCAAAATTTGTCAGCTTTCGAAAAACAGATCCTGTTTATTAGCCAATCTTCTTTGACGTTCAAATCTTGTAAAATGTCATTTTTCTTCTATTCTTTGCCCACGATCCTTCTGGTAAATATGTGCAACTTGTCTTACTGTTATTGTCGATATGTGGCGATAGTAGTCCTGTTTATCCACAACTTTCTGTTTCGTGTACTTTTATTCAGTTCTGATACAGATGATCGTCGATGACTATATGTCATACTGTCAAGTATTTTTTCTCTTGATCTCCCTGTGCCTCTTTTGCGCCCCAGCTGTCCCACCGTCACGACGTATTCTAGTTTTCTCCGTCGCATGACGAAGCCTAAGAATGTGGATTCTCCTTTTTTGATGTGGGCAATCAGTTTTCTTAATGGGACAATTTCTTTCTTTTAAAATTTAAAATTGCGCAGTAAAACCACAACTTTTTTGGTTTTCTTTCCTCCTTCTTGTTGTTGTTGTTGTTGTTGTTGTTGTTGTTGTTGTTGTTGTTGTTGTTGTTGTTGTTGTTGTTGTTGTTGCTGCTGCTGCTGCTGCTGCTGCTGTCGTTGTTATAGTGTTTATGGTACACTAAATAAATAGACTGCAAGTCAGAAGGTCTGCCCACTTAGATGGAATACCTTACAATGCATAAACAACAGCAAACAAGGAGAGGGAAAATTGACGTAGACAACAAAATTAGCCTACAAAGGGAGAGAAGAAGTCACGAAATATATCATAAGGGGTAGGTAATCTTCTGTGAAAGATGTTCATATATTATTTTTTAAAAAAAGATTTCGACACTAATAATATTTTTGTGAGAAGACATGTAATTCATGGAAAGATGCTGGAGAGGACTCGCTTTGAATGGAGAAATTGGACGATTTAACAGCAAAACAGAACGTCACTGAGAGTTAAAAAACGATACAGTTTCCGTTATCGATTGCGATGTAAAGAAGATTACAATACGGTGCTATAAATACGCTAAAGAGGATTACAACTGTACAGTAGATATGCGTGAATTGTACTAGGGACAGACGTTTTCTTCTTCATTTTATTCTTTTTCTTCTTCATCATTATTATCCTTAACGTACTTATCGTATTCTTGTAGCTCATGTTGTTGCTATTTTCCTTTTGATTTTCCCTTTATGATCATTTCATCACACCTCTACTATCAAACGCAGTCACAGAGTCTGCAAGTGATACTTTAGATTTGAAGGCAAACGTCTCAAGGACTATGCCATAGGGACTCCTCGTTTCAGACACAAACAAGTAAACCAGACCCTTATCGACACCTTCATGCGTCTTGGGCATATAGGGATAGGCGTTACTTTATAGAGAAATTGGCACTCGGTGTATGATCTGGTCAACTTCCTTTACTTCCAATGACATCACTTGGTATCCATTTAGGACCTGTGGATCTGAGAGCTATAAAACTGAACAAAAATTATATCAGCGAGCTCCACAATATAACAAACACAAATAAAACGTGAACAGCACATACATAGATTAGAAAATACTACACAAATACACAATATCATTTATCTTCGTATCTAGTGGCAGCCAGGTCGATGTCAAGACAACAGACTGGCGAAGCAAGTGGGGCGTTGCAAATAGATATCCGGGGATATGATAGCCAAGGTCATGTTTTTAAACAGGTCCGGCTCCGTCAGGATCTGAACTCATGACCCTCTGATCCGTAGGCCAGCCGTCTAGTTGCTACATCACGGTGGCTCCCTTCTCACATTGACGCTTGGTGGTAAAGGCTGAATTCATAGTCCGCTGCAAATAGGGTTAACATAAATCAAGAGGGGGAACCAGTGAGTCCATAGAAATATTATATATTTATAGTATATATGTATATATATATATATATACATATATATATGTGTGTGTGTGTGTGTGTAAAACAATGTATTTATTTGCACTGATAGAAAGATAGAAGGATATATAGGGTTGAATGAAGCTTGTCTGTATCAGGTTAAAGAATTTAAATGTCTAGGATGTATCCTCCATGTAGGAGGAAAAATAGAGAGGGGAATAGAAACATGGGGCCATGGAGCTGGTGCAAAACCAACTGACGCCGTTTTTAAGACATCCAAACATAACTATTAGCGCCAAGAGACGGGTTACCAACACTATTCTACCAGTGCCAGACTTGGACATTATTAGGTAACATTAACATCTGTGAAATAAGATGTCAGAGGAAAGCCGTCAATTTAACCATTCGATGAAATGTGAGAAATGATAGTATCAGAAACTATGGGAACTCCACCATGTACCAACTTTCTGAGAAACAAACGATCACATGATTTGATAATTTCGTTAGAATGCAGCCCCTGCTACCAACACATTTAAGGACACCAAAGTGAAAGGGAGAGGTCGCTCTAGGAGGATGTCGATTGATTAGATCAATAACCTTCTACATCCACATGGAACGATGACAGCTTTTGCAACGCATCAGGCAATAGATCGCAAACTGTTCCACCACACGGCCATTAACGGGGAGAAAATGGAAATTGATGATGGTGATAATGATAAAGGTTAACTTCATTTTGACATTAGAGTCTTTTGACGCAGTTAATTATACAACGCGCGGTACTGTAAAAAGCTAGTTGCGTATCCATTACAGGACGCTGCAAAACCAACTCCATCATTTTTTGGCTGTGGTGGTTTTCACTAAGCCAATCTACGTCCAGTAGTTTGCCACTGCTTTCTGAGAGGTCAGCTTCTCGATACCACTGTTGAAACCAATGCAAGGGGCACGGGCCGCAAGTGGGTCGAACCTGGTACTTCAACATTACGTTCGCAACGCCTAAGCGACAAACTCCGACTGTAAGCAACATAATAAAGTAACACTGGCCATAATTCAATGTCAGACTATACACTCGTAACCGTTACTCAAGAACCCCCTGTCCTAGAGATTAAGGGACCATTTTCTGGACCCCATTGCCATTTTATGAGTCCCAAGATATGGATAAGGACGTCGTTACATCCCACGCCCGTGTGACAAATTACTCTAGAGATTGCAGAGAACTGGATTAGCCATATGCCAGTTCAAGGGGGAGAAATCTGCAGGAAAATGGATGCAGACAGAAGTGTTGCCAATTTGGATGTTTTACATCCATATTTAGATGTTTTCCCTTGCATTTAGATGGCGTTTTTGACGTGTAAATGGTAGATGTTTTTTTAGTGTTTTTCATTTGGAGTAAATTTATCAAATCTAACCTAAGAAATCGGATGAAATTTGACCTCTTAAATGCTGTCTTGACAATAAAATTTGGCATGATAAGAGTAGGAAAAGGCTGTTCCACTTATCAGCTTCCTGATTGGGTATTAAATAAATTGGAACAGCAAAAGCCTTCCAGAGTCATTTTGGATCTGAAGCTTCAACTTCATCATCAAAGCTAAGTTTATCCTGTGGATCTTGTAAGGCAGACTTCAGTAAAGATGAGGACATGATTCTATAGGCTAGGTCATATCAATTGCAATGTAATTTGTGACTCTTTCCATTTGGATGTTTTGTCTAGATGTTTTCCACGCAAATTTATATGTTTTTAGATATTTTAGATATTTTTGACTCCGTTTTGGATGTTTTTTGTTAAAGAAAAGTGGCAACACTGGCAGACAGTATAATCAACTTAAGCAAGGGAGAGAAACAGTAGTGAAATATATCATAAGGGGCACGTGTTCTTTTGTGAATGATGGTAACACATTACTTCAGAGGTATGATTGTCACTGAAGTAATCTTTTTTTGCGAGAAGACCTATGTACTGGGTGGAAAGGTGACAGCGAGAACTTAGAGGCACAGCTTCTTGAGCATAATCCGTTTTTGGTTTTGTTGGGGGGGGGGGGGGTTGAGTGTGTTCACTTAGCACCCCCCCCCCAACTGGTTTTTGAGGTTAAGCATTGGCGACCAAGGTTGCCCATTGTTTCGCCTCTAGACGACTTCGTCGCAAATTGGGACAGTATTTGGTCTGTCTCCTTTGATCGCATCAACACTGCAGAAATCCTTTTCAGAGCTACCTGGCGGCGAGCAGTGCTAAGCCATTTTATATGGCGCACATAAACCTAGTCACAATTGTAACCTAAAGCTCCACCTTTGGGTTCCTGGGTGAACGGGAAAAGTTGTTGCTGTTGTTGAGCAAAGCAACGAACAAACGAGCTGGCTAAGATGAAACACACACACGTACACACACACACATATATACATACATACATATATATATATACACTTTCTTTTAAAGTGAATATTTGTGCATTTCATATTACAGTATACATTTATCCGTTTCTGTTAGTGCGGGAGTTGCCATGGCGATAACGGTTAGACGCCTGCCTGCGGATCGGAAGTTCGTTAGTTCGCGTCCTAACAGAAGCAGACATTTTTTCTTTTCACAACTTACTTTGATGACTTCCAGGTGGACCCTACCTTGAGTGGGTTCCAGGTACAGCTCTTGGAAGTAAAGGCGGCCGGCGTGATGCTGACCACATCACCCACCAACTGCTGCTTGGTCTATAAAAAAAATATAGGTCTAGCCCTAGATGCCCCATACGTCTGGAGGCGCGGAAAAAGGACTTTATTGTTGTTATTGTAAGTTAGACATCCAAGCATAACTATGAGTGCAAAGAGACAGATTATTAATAGCATATTTATTCCAACATTAAGCTACCAATGTCGAACATGGACACTATCTAAAGCCCATATACGCAAAATCACCACCTGCGTGATGAGGTGCCTGAGAAAAGCAGCCAGTCTAACCATTCGAGATCGAGTGAATAATGAAAATATCAGGCAAATTGTGGGAACGACACCTTGTACTAGATTCATGGAGAAACAGCAGATCAAGTGGTTTGGCCATCTCGTTAGAATGCAGCAAGATCAAATACCATCACAAGCACTACATCTCAGAAGATCAACTACAAGAGCAAGAGGACGGCCGCCGAAAATATGGATCGACAACATTAAAGACACTCTACGCCTTCATGGCATGACAATAGCCAGTGGCAGCCAAGGTGCACTGGATCGCAAATTATTCCTCCCCACGGCGCTTAACGGCAGAAGTGGTTCATGATGATGATGATGATTGTAAGTTAGGACCAGGACTTTCTAGCCACCGGTTTGCGAAGATAATTTGAAGGTGGTGAGGGTAAAGGGAAAAGGGAAAAGGGGAGGGGGAGCATTATCTGCTTTTATAGTCTTGATCGGTATGTGTTTTTTCTTTCTGTTGCCATTCTCATTTTTTTCGATATCTGTCTGTCTGTCTGTCAGTCTGTCTGTCTGTCTGTCTGTTTGAGATGGGGAGATAGAGGTGGAGCGGAGAAAGAGATAACGTAATGCGCCTTATCTGTGTAGTTAAAATACAATTTCTGTGTGGAAAATTGAGTGCTAGAAAGGGTGTCTAATGTAATACATGTATGTGTGTCCTCTTTATTACCCTTTGTAGATGAAATTCGATCGTTTTCTCTCTCTCTCTCTCTCTCTCTCTCTCTCTCTCTCTCTCTCTCTCTCTCTCTCTGTGTGTGTGTGTATTTCTTTCTCTTAGGCCATCGTGCTGTCTGTCTTACGCCATCGCACGCTCTCTCTCTCTCCCTGCCAGTCTGCCTATCTCTCTCTCTCTCTTGCGCTATCGCGCCCTTAGTCTGTCTGTCCCTCTCTTACGCCATCGCACTCTCTGTCTGTCTGTCTGTCTGTCTGTCTGTCTGTCTGTCTGTCTGTCTGTCTGTCTGTCTGTCTGTCTGTCTGTCTGTCTGTCTGTCTGTCTGTCTGTCTGTCTGTCTGTCTGTCTGTCTGTCTGTCTGTCTGTCTGTCTGTCTGTCTGTCTGTCTGTCTGTCTGTCTTACGTCATTCGCACTCTCTCTCTCTGCCTGTCTGTCTGTCTGTCTGTCTGTCTGTCTGTCTGTCTGTCTGTCTGTCTCTCTCTCTCTCTCTCTCTCTCTCTCTCTCTCTCTCTCTCTCTCTCTCACGCGATCGATCTTTTTGTGTATCTGTCTGCCTGTCTCTGTCTCTCTCTTATGCCACCGCTCTCGCACGCTCTCGCACGCTCTCTCTCACTCTCCCTCACTCACTCTCCCTCTCTCTCTCTCTCTCTCTCTCTCTCTCTCTCTCTCTCTCTCTCTCCATCCAGGTCATTACTTCAACATTCTCAGACACAACAAATTTCCACCACTTTCTTTCCACATTTTACCCAACTCTCCCAGCCCACCTTAGAATTTGTATGTGAGCCAAAGACTAGTTCTCTGTGCTTGATTGTGTGTTCATTAAAACGACTTCCCATAACTATTATCTAATAATTTTCACAACCACATCCCCTGACGTTACAACAACAACCAAAAAAAAAAAAAAAAATCCAAATTAGGAAAAAAAGATGGCAGGAAAAAAAATTAATGACCTTTAGAAGTCATTTTTCTACAGAAGGTTGGCAAGACACTTCTAGAAATGCCAGAAGGACAGGGAAAGCAATTACATTCAGGGGTTTACTTTTGAGTGGCCCTAATGCTGCTGCTTGAATGGGTCAGATACTGGACTGGCACTAGAGGGCGATGGAAAGAAAATTAACAAGTCCGACAGAGTGAAAGAATGTAGGCGCTTCACGTATTCACGTTACAAGCAGCTGTAGTGTGGTTGTTGTCTAGGCATGGTGTCAGTCTTGAATTTTAGAGGTTGCGGGTTCAATTCCCGGTGAGTGCTGGGATTTTTTCACGCGGATTTCTAGTAATTCCCCGAGGTCTCTGGGTAGTGAGATCAGACACCAGTGTGCGTTGTTGTGCACGTAAAAAACATTCCCTGGCAGTTGGAAGTCGAAAAGGGTAGCCAAAAGGCGCTGCCTGGGCAAAATTTAGAGTTAAAAATCTACCTAAAGTTTTTCAGGATCCTCGCCGCTGCTACAGAGCATGTGCACTGTGCTGAGCTTCTTCGAACTCAGACTTGAGTAAGAAGCCGAATGGAGCACTTATGGGTTACCACCCGTGTGCCATGATGTTAATCCGTTGTTCAAACTTCAGACCTCATTGTCAGGTCGATTTTTATTTTGCATAGAAATGTACCTCTTATTTTGTTAGTTTATATGATACCACCGTGATCTAGCGGTTAGACGCCCGCCTGCGGGCCTGAAAGTCCTGGGTTTAAATCTTCCATTGGGTAGGATATTTGTTCGAAAATGAATTTGGTTACCAGGTTTACCAAACCTTTAGTAGGTGCAAGGTGAATCATGAGAAGTAAAGGCAGCCCTCTTGATGTTGATCACATCACCCACCAAGTGTTTATTGATTTAACAATTCCAGTCCAGCACTTAATACCAATTACATATAAGGTCATCGACAAGGGTCGATTTTGCTTGTATTGTTAGTTGATAGAACTTCCCTTCCAGTATGGCGAAAGGCTAACCCACTGCTTTAGTCTTCGTAAGTTATGCGCTTCTGGGAACAGTTTGCAGTTGAATTCTCTTCTATATTGGCCTGAAAGTATTTAGTTTCGTATCCTAGTTGCTGAGATTAGTGCATGGCGCAACACTGTGAGCTGCGAATTTTATTTGAGGTTCTTTTTGACTGTGTCCCATGGGGTTTGTGTTATCTTCTTCTTTCTTCTTCTTCTTCTTCTTCTTGTTCTTCTTCTTCTTCTTCTTCTTCTTCTTCTTCTTCTTCTTCTTCTTCTTCTTCTTCTTCTTCTTCTTCTTCTTCTTCTTCTTCTTCTTCTTCTTCTTCTTCTTCTTCTTCTTTTTCTTCTTTTCCTTCTTCTTCATCTTCTTTCTTTATTTCTTTCTTCTTCTTCCTCTTCTTCTTCTTCTTTTTCTTCTTTTTCTTTTTCTTCTTCGTGTTCTACTTGTTCTTCTTGTTGTTGTTGTTGTTGTTCTTCTTCTTCTTCTTCTTCTTCTTCTTCTTCTTCTTCTTCTTCTTCTTCTTCTTCTTCTTCTTCTTCTTCTTCTTCTTCTTCTTCTTCTTCTTCTTCTTCTTCTTCTTCTTCTTCTTCTTCTTCTTCTTCTTCTTCTTCTTCTTCTTCTTCTTCTTCTTCTTCTTCTTTCTTCTTCTTCTTCTTCTTCTTCTTCTTCTTCTTCTTCTTCTTCTTCTTCTTCTTCTTCTTCTTCTTCTTCTTCTTCTTCTTCTTCTTCTTTGCATTTACCGACTGTAACCAACATTGGACAGTTCTAGTTGTTCGTCCACTTTCCGATTGTAGTCCTGTTTCAGAACCTGAATGTTGCGTGCATACCCGTTAAAAATTTGACTCATTTGCAAGCAAACTGTTTGTTTCTTACCTCTCGGGCAGGCGCACTCCGACTTCGAAGGAAGTTTCCAAAAGTCGACTCTGTGTGTTGTGATCTGCAGATTTAGAAAAGGGCAAATGGCTTTTTTCCCCCTCACCGATCTGATGGTTCCCTATGCGAATAATTGCTTGTGCAGGTGCTGAGTTGTTGTAACACATGCTTTCATCGACGGTGAACTTCAACTCTAGTTGCGGACTGTTTGTGATGGCACTCCTGATGGCGGCCTTGCGTATTTCATGGCAATGTATAATTTGAAGAGATTGTATTAATTTTATCACAAGGGACTGTGATGAGTTTCTGTTGGCACTTAAGCGGTGCAATTATGAGATAGCCCGTTTGTCATGAATTTAACTGATAAACCATTAGTTGATAAAGAGTTGTGTCGAAGCGTTAGATTTTTAATGTTTCTCTGAGATTCCTAGTTCCTTTATATCAAAATTATTTACTAATTCTTCACAACTTTAGTTGCATTGCATGAATATGGCTTGGTTGTTAAGTACAAAATACTACTCAAACTGTGACTAGAAATCTCAATGTAGGGAATGAAAAGACGAGCAACAAATACCAGGTAATGTTTAGACTAACATCTTCATCATGAACTGAGTGTTAACTAAAACACAGGCCCAAAATAAACAGACATAAATAGCTGAGCTCATTAATATATAGACGTGCTTTACTATGCGTTACTCACGCAATCGTGTTAGTGTCAGATATTTGGGTGCTTTATTGATGACATCACAGGAGAGAACAATATTTTAAAGGGGCGTAAGAGTGGGTTTTCCCGCTTTCTGATGCATTTTACGACCCCAAAATATCTAGAACTGATCTTAACCCCGACCCATCTACGTCCCACAAGAGAGTGCAGCCTAGGTTCCACGACTGCATGCAGCCTATCTACCACCCCCTGAAATATTAGACTCTCCTGTGACCTGTGGATTTCCCCTGTTTGTGGTAAGATGTCAATAAAGCACCGAGATTCGAAGTTATCCACTAGCCCAGTCCGTACAACGTTGATGATATCTGCTATCTCCTTGCTTCCCCCACTCCCAGATGCGTGGATGCATTGCTTGCCAGTGGGTCCGCTCGCTCATTACCCTTTACATGAGCATGACCAGGTGTGTACTATAATAGCATCGAAAGGCTGTGGTCCAGGCACCCACACGCTTGAAAACCAGAACCCTGTGTCCCTACCTCGACACTCCAAGCGGTAAAATCGGAAGTACATGAAGAAAGTAAAACTGTTTTAAGCGAAGGAAAGTAAAGCAGGAGCCTCTTCCGTGCTTTCAGTAGTATTGGGCACAGATAGAAAAGTAAAAGAACCTTTCAGGCGTATCAGGCATATAGGGCTAGACCTATATTTTATAGACCAAACGGCACTTGGTGGGAGATGTTGTCAGCATCACGCCAGCCGCCTTTACTTCTTAGGACTTCACCTGATTCCTATTCAAGCCTGGATCGACCTGAAAGCCAAGGTCATTTTTGAAAAACAATGTCTGGTACCGTCAGGCCCTGTACCCGCGACCTTACTATTCCCAGGCGAGCATCTAGCCGCTACGCCACGGCGGCTCCCCAAAATTATTTTAAACGTACACAAAGTGTAACTGTAAATGGGAACAGAAAATGTCATCATCATCATCATCATCATCATCATCATCATCATCATCATCATCATCATCATGAAGCAGATCCTCCGCAGAACGTCGCTCTCATCACGGTCTGCCTCAAAGAAACTCGGTCCCCCGCCTCGTGTACTTTCATATTCAAGGAGTCATATATATCATGTTCCCATCTTCGTGTTGGTTGGCCCCTGCCCCTCCTTCCTGGTACCATGCCTTCTGCTATTATTTCTTTCTAATCTGCTATGGCGCTTGATATGACTTCCGAGACAAGATACTGTTTATTAACCAATCTTCCTTGATGTTCAGATCTTTTAAAATATCAGTATTTTTTCTCTTCATTGTTCACAATATTCTGAGAATCTTTAAATAGCTCGGAAGTCACCGTAGCCGAGCTGCTAGACGCTCGTCGCGGATCGGAAGGTCGAGGGTTCGCTCCCTGGCGGAGCTTTTTTTCAAAAATGACCTTGGCTCCCAGGTCGACCCAGCCTTGAGTGGGTACCGGGTGCAGACCTGGGAAAGTAAAGGTGGCCGGCGTGATGCTGACCACATCACTCATCTTGTGCCAATTGGTCTATAAAAATATAGGTCTAGCCCTATATGCCCTATACGCCCGATGGCGTGGAAAAGGGTCCTTTACTTACTTTACTTTTACTGTATAGCTCGTTTGTAGCTTCCATTTTGAGTTTCTTGTAATAGTAATATTGTAGTTTCCCCGTGTTTTCCACATTCAAATGGCTTTAGACTATGTCCTCTGCCTTCAGCAACCTTTTAGATTGCCAGGGCACATGAGTGCCCAGCTCCGTGATGCTTCTGCGGCAGAGGGCACCCCAGAGGTGTCCACTTATCCCAGTGGATACTAGGTCCCCATAGCTGCGTTGGCCACAGTGTTCTATCATCTACCGCTTGGAGTTGCAGCTGGGGTTTTCCCTTCGCTGAGTCTTGAGACCGGAGTGGCATTTTCCAAAACTCTCCAGCATTTTTTTTTTTAAATTCTTTTACAGAAAATGTAACAAGCTATAAATATTTAAACCCGCTGCTGTGTCTTGTAGGGCTCTGGAAAAGACAGAACAAACAGCTTTCTCTCGCTATTCTGTTTACATCTCTATCTCTCTCTCTCTCTCTCTCTCTCTCTCACACACACACACACACACACACACACACACACACACTGACCGTTGTCTTAAAGTACTATTGCAGATGGGGGTGAGTATTTGCATCCGTTTAAATGGCGGATAGTGTACTTTTAGGGCTTTGTGCCATCAGGTTTGATTAGTTTACAGGGGTTGGTAGTGATCTTTTAGGACCTTGAGTCATACGGGTTAGTTAGCTTTCATGGCGTGGTGTCATTTGGTTTGGATAGCTCGCAGAATGGAAAAGGGGTTAGGAGTTGGGTGGGTGGGTGGGGGGGGGGGGGGGGGGTCTTACTAGATTTTTTTGCCATGAACGGTCAAAATAAATCAGCTAGAGGTACCTATATTAATTAGACTAAATTCCTTTTTTTTTTTTTTTTTTTCTGAAGGAAATTAGGTAAAACTATACCTTCTTTCAATAGTTGAAATATCTTTATTAGGTAGGTAACTTGTACCCCACCAGGACATCACACAAGCAATTAGCATCCGTGACACAAAGTGCCACAATGTGGATGAGGATCAGACGTGGAGAGGTCACAGAAACCCCCTCCAGCCGTTAGGCTATATTTATGGCCCTGCTATATTTAGGACCCCCGGCACAAGCCAGGGTGGGGCTTCAAAATAACAAACAGTTGCATCCCACAAGTGGACGACTTGTATAAGGATGTTGTAGAGCAATTAAACAGGCTAACTGTTGAGTCTTGATTAGATGTGTGTGGGTGTGTGTATATATATATATATATATATATATATATATATATATATATATATATATATATATAGAGAGAGAGAGAGAGAGAGAGAGAGAGAGAGAGAGAGAGAATAAAATGCTCCTGTCGTGTGCATCTTTCGATTGTAATAAAAGACAATAGAAGAAGTAACAGAAAAATGTAAAAAAAAAAAAAAAAAAATACGAGAGGAATTTACAAAAATGTCTTTAACAGCAAGCGAACAGCATTTGAAATGGACATTTTTCAAATATGATGTATACGATTATTAATTTTCACTGCGGTTCTACAGTGACTTGGACAACAAATAAGCATTTAGAACATTGAATACAATCTCTTCTTCGTCTTCTTCTTTACGTCCTCTTTCACCGCTTCGGGTGTCGAGGGAGATATAAGGTCCTGCTTCGTGTTGATCTGGCTGCTTCAACCAAAGACACATCATGGTGCTCTAGAGTTTCTCTGATGTTATGTTCCCATCTTGTTCTTGGTCTACTTTTGCTCTACATCGCTCTCCTCTTTTGGTATATGCCTTGTATGGTATATTTAAATCTCTACATGTCATTGTACACAAGAAAGGTTGCATTTTAATGACACAAAAATAGTGAAATATAGAGGTTCCAGAGAGGATAGGAAAGAAATAGTTGTTTAAAGAGATTACGAAAGAAGTTAAATATTTCAGCTACATTAAAGGATTTAATACATTAAATAAAAACTATACTGGTAGATACATTTAAAGGCAGGACGAAAAGATGATTCAAGAGACGATGATGAAATGTCAACCCTCAAAAGACTACAAGAATTTCAGATCAAAAGAGGTGTCGCCAAACATGAGCACCACATGGGTAGCCAAAGACGAATAGTAAACCTACACAGAACTGGTACTGTCAGTCGCCACACGATGAGGGATATACTGAAGATGGAATCCTAGCGCTTATGGAGTGCATTGAGGTTAATCTGACGATTACCTAACTAATTAATTAAATCTAACGGCAGCCAAGAAACATATAGATATCGATTCAAATGAAAGGATAATATCAAGAAACCGTCGAGCAACAGACTCTAAGAGTTGACAACTAGGATGAGAGATAAAACCTATTTTAGGTCCATTGCTGCCAAATACTGTTGTGCGGAGGGCACTTAATTTGTTGGCTGATATCTTTCAGCATCCAGAAGTTTCCCTTCAAGAAACTATCTTGGCTGTGCACCTCAGTAAACATCGTGATGAAAAGAAAGAGCTGAAATACTGCTGGTGTTTGTACTATTTAGTGAAGGAAGAAGTGTGGACACGGCAGACATGAAACATGGAGAGAAAATGGCCAGTGTCGATAAATGAAGAATGGCTTGTTGGAAGTGGTTATTAAAGGATGCAGAATCTGGTTGCAAGGGCAAAGTCAGAAGTACGAATCAACTCCTACTGGGTACTGTGAGCACGAAGACACTGCGATGGTTGCTATATCGGATGACAGAGCGCGGATTGTATCTGACCGATCGTCATCGTGACGACACAATAGCTAACAGTCAGATTTGAGGTTTGAAAACAGATCAACATTATAGCACACGGGTAGTAACCCATTAGTGCTCCGTTCTTCTTCTAAGTCAAGTCTGTGATCCTTGCCGATGCAACAGAGTTCGTGCACCGTTCCGAGATTCTTCAGACCCAGACTTGGGTTAGAAGAAGAACGGAACACTTATGATTTACACCCGTGTGCCATGATGTTGATCTGTCGAATAAACATAAACATAAACATAAACAATCATAGCTAATGCCGACCCACCGGTAGCGCGAAAACATGTGAACACTTCTCAATTCACGGACAGAAGTGGGCTTAGGACAAAACGACGAGGCGGAGTATTCATCTTCTTCTTCTTTGCACTCACTGGTTGTTAACTTCAACGGAAAGTTCTGGTGGTTTGCTAACTTCTGAACTTGAGTTTTGCTCTAGAACGTGATTTTTGCATGCACATCCGTTTTACACATCTGGCTTTTTTGTAAGCATAGTTTTGGTTCCTCGCTTCTCAGGCCGGTGCAATCCGACTTCGAAAGAAACTGAGTGGAGTCAAAGATACTCGTACAGTTAACAAGGTAGGTTTGAACTTGAGTCTTCTGCATGAAAGCCAAAGGTTCTTAACCGTCCAGCCAAACGCTTCTCATATATACATACATTAATACATTTTATTGTTTTATCAATGTCTACTTATGCCGCTAGGCGTCACAGTTCATCAGACGATCGACAGCCGAGGCAAAGCGCGCTCGGTCGCTTGATATGCCGTGATTTTATGCAGTCTCAACGTGTCAGTGACTCCTTCAGTCCATGTTCTTCTCGGTCTTCCCCAGCCTCTTGGTGTTTCGATTTTCTGGTTGTACGCTCTTGCTGCTGGCATCGTTGATTTTATTTTCATTAAATAGCCAAACCATTTAATTCTATGTTTCTCAATAAATTTGATGATGGTGGTGTTCTAGCAGTTTTTTTGTGAGCATGTCGTTTCTCACTTGATCTCTTCTGGTTTTATTCACAGCCATTCTCAAACATCTCATCTCACAAGTGGTTAGTTGTGTGTTTTTTTTTTTTTTCTCGTGTTTTTTCGTCAATATCTAAGTCGGATATTGGTAACCTAAAGTCGGTATACATATTGTATTTACAATTTGTCTTTTTGTCTCTATTGGGATAGCAGGGTGTTTTAAAATTAGAGCAAGTTGGTACGTGATATTGTTTGCTCGTTGGATTCTCGTTTTTATCTCTCTGTCTATTTTACCATTGTGTGTAAAAACTGCTTCCCAAGTATTTAAGTTCTTGCACTTGTTTTAGACTTTGATCTTTATGTGATGTTAAGGCAACTGTCGTATGGTTAGTTTATGTGGTCCTGCAGCTGTTTACTTTCTTTGTGGAATATGCATTGATCGTCGGCAAAGAGCAGCTTATTGAAGTCCTCTTGTTTATCGACATCTGGTGGTGTTATGTCTATTTTGTTAATATTGTCCATGCATATTATAAAAAGTAAAGATGAATGAACACACCGTTGCCTTACTCCTGATGTTACTGAGAACCAGTCTGTGAGGCCAGCTCTTGTTCTGATAGAGCTTTCACTTTCTCTATAAATGTTATGTTATGTTATCACAATCGACGTCACTGCACATTGAGCATTTCCATGCGTGCTCAGTCCTCATATGTAGCAGCCACTCCAAAGTACTTATACTAATTGTTCCTATGAGAAGCTGGTTGTATTGTCTCCTATCTCGGCCTTGAAGACGGCATAGACGTGCTTCACCATGATTTACTCCCATGTCACGCAATCATGTTAGTGTCAGGGATTTCTCATTATCCACTAGCCCAGTCAGTACAGCGTTGACAATATCTGGTCTGTCCATGCTTTTTCCTGCAGTCCTTAGTGCAGTACTTACTTGTCAGCTGGTCCGCTGGCTTTTTTCCCTTTACGCCCGCATGACCCAGTGTGTAGATCCAGGTGAGGGAGGTTAAGTGCGATTTTCGGATGCTTTCTACCCATTCCGAGCGCATACCGCCAGCTGTTATCTTCTGAAGCATATTCATCAAGTCTGATACAATAACTGCCTGTGTGGCGGTTTGCTCGGATACCCACACTAGTGCTTTAGAAGCAGCGGCTATTTCCATGGTCATGCTTGACGTGGTTGTCTGGTAAGAGCCACTGTCCTCCTATATTCCCCCTTCTTTGCGCTGTGTATGCCCATGCTGACCTTGATCCGTGCTTCACGGATCCATCTGTGTAGATGATGATATCTTCTGGGTCTGAATGCGTATCTATCTCTTCCCTTAACTATGTGTCTACGGCCTCATGAATTTGATCCCTGCAGTACCTTCCGAGTGTGATGACAACCTTAGAGATGTCATGCATGTCTACTGGTGTATTTGTCCATTCTTTTCCGTGACTGATCACGTCTAGGTCACATACCTGCTGGATCAAAACATTAGCCTTTGCCATCCAAGAGCAGCCTTTTTTTTAAGACGCGTTCCTTTTGTGTCGTGAATAGCTTTGTGTAAAGGGTGGTTAACGTCTGCTGATACCCTCATGTAAGCCTTGACCTGTGCCACTGTGTATCTGCTTGTCATAGTCGGCAGACCCAGGACATAACGCATGGCGTTGCAGGAGGTGTCTTTTGTGCCGCCGAGTATGAGTCTCATGGCCTCATTTTGTACTCGGTCCAGTCTTTCTATGCTGACAGTGAGGAGGCCAAGACCATAGTCAATGATCCTTAATACAAACCCTTGATAGAGAAGGATCTCTATAAATAGTTCTTATACAAGTGTTACGCTTGGAAAATATGAAATTCACCAATACTTTTTACAAGCATAATATTATTATTATTATTATTATTATTAATATTATTATTATTATTATTTGTTTGCGTGGTTTAATAATGCTGGTTAGTCTTTATTCAAAGTAACTGGCCGGACCGCCCCTCCCTGGTCAGGGACTGAGGAGATGGTTGGGTGAGGGAGGGGCAAGAGGCCTAAGTGCCCCCCCCCCCCACCCTGGTTCCGGCTCCCTAAAAATGAAGATAATTATAACAACAGGGAAGCGATTAAAATTCGTTCTCATAAATGTGGCATATAAATATATTAAATGCTGAAATACAGCCATGGTGAACTTTTAGCAAATTACTCTAATAATACTAATCGCATTTTCTTTTTTAAACACACATAGATGCTTTTAACAAATAAATAACACGCGTTTAAGACAGAAAAAAAAATTACTGATGAGGAGGAAACCTACTTGGCGAGAACGAGATGGCAGCGATGATTGTGACACAGAAAACAGCAACAAATATTGGACAAGCTGAAACTGTAGAATCTGTTTAATTCAATTCCCCAGGGGGCGCGTGTCAGAACCGATTTCATGGACTTTTCCTCCCACGCCGCCCAATTTTCTTACCTGTTTCGTCGTTTCCTTGTGGTTTTCAGCTTATGTCTAAAGGCCCGTTTGTTGCCATCTGTTACTGCTGGAAGCGTTATTGGTGTACGTCATTAGGAATACAAATCTTTACATGACTTGATATAAGGTTAAAACGTTAGCTGCATTTTTTTTTTTAAACAATAGCCTAAAGTTTGTTGCGCATCCTCTAAAGAACGTTGGAAAACAAACCATTTTTATCCTCGGCTGGGCTTTTCGTCGCAATTTTACGTTTAGATGTTTGCCATGGTTTTCTAATGGTTACCTCTCAATACCACTGTTAAAATTACCAACAGCCCACCTCCCCCATCCCATAATTTCTTACTGATAATTCCAATACTTTCTCTTGAAAAATCCCAGAAAAATGTAAGCATCAATTACACAGCGGTTAGGACCGTATAGCCAATAGATACTGCAGGAGGGGGTTTCTTTTTGAGCCCATTCTGGGGTGGCGTGTGGGGTTGGGGACAGACCGGCTGGTAAGTTTTACGCTGGTCTCCCCATTACGCAGTGTTTGTCCCTTCATTTATGCTTCCGAGGACGCGTCTACATCGGGGAGAGGGGAAGGGGGTGGTCACAATTTTCAACTCTTGAGACAAGGTTGATAACCCTAACAGGGCCTCAGCTGCTAGCTCCCAGGTTGACCAACCTTAAATAGGTACCAGGTACAGTTCTGTAAGTAAAGACGGCCAGCATGACGTTCACCACATCACTCACCAGGTGCCCCTTGGTCTATAAGTCGAGCCCTATATGCCCAACACGCCTGAAGGCGTGGAAAAGGGTCGTTTACTTTGACTTGCTTTGACTTACTTTAAATTACTTTGACCTACTTTGACTCACTTCTACTTATTTTTACTTACTTTTGCTTTGATATCAGAAAACGTACCATCACCACATGTCTTGCAGACCGACATGAGCCCAAATGCTTTACCACATGTCACGATGGTCAAAAGAATTTAGGGGTTCACTTGACATTTGTCGATGCCAAGTGAAACACTTTTAAATGCCCAAGTGTGTGTGTGTGTGTGTGTGTGTGTGTGTGTGTGTGTGTGTGTGTTTAATTACTTGGCGTAGAATGGTCATGAGATACCCGGTGCGGAAGATTTCCTGTCATCCTCCCCAACCAACATGTATTTTATATTAAGAACATATATTTTAGACATTTTGCCCCCCCCCCCCCCTCCCTTTTCCCCCACCCCACAATTGATGAAACTAGAGGTGGCCGGCACTCCCTTATACGTCACTGAAGATGTTGTTGGTTGTTGTTGTTGTTGTTGCCCTTGAAGAATGGGTTAAAGCTGACATGTTAAATATGGTGTGTGCTGTTCAGATCTCTAGTGTATCGTTTTCACACTTACCCACGTATGTATGGTAGAAGAGAGTGTTTGTGTTTTCTTTAAGAATGACTTTTTGTTGATATGGTAGATATACTGCGCATATACACACACTTAAACTAGGCTTAGTCCCATTCAACCCTTCTTCTTTTTAAATATTAACACCCCCTCCCCCACCCCACTCAGATTTTCTGCACCCCAGCCGGCCATCTTTACTTTCTGTGATGACTCTTGGTACACATTTGGGGCTAGCCGACCTCTGACTTTATGTCATTTACTATAAAGAAATATTCAGGTAATTACAGTTTATCCTATTCTATATGAAATCGCATTCACTGTGTCGCTTCATGCCTTTAACTCAGTTGTTGAGCGACGTAACTACAGCTTTTCAGTCTATATACAGAGGAAATCGCAATTTCCAACTATTGTCAAAATTGAAAAAACGTGCCCCTACTAAAAGAAAAATTAACCAGCTTATCGGCCATATTGACTGGAAGCTCCAGTCGATGTATTAAACAGTCTGTCTGGAAGAGGAACCGACTTCAAGACCTGTAGGGAGACAGACAAAACGTCTAACAACATAACCACTCATATAACATTACAGCTAACATAGGACACGTAGAAAAACACGTTTTAGTGAAAATTGGCTGTTGAATATTTCATCCTCTGTCTCCAAGACATAATGAGACTTTGTTAGGCCAGTGTCCCGATTATGCAACATGTTTTAAATAGGATAAAGGAAAGAGCTTTTAAAATAATCAATAATCTCTCCTGTAAACTCGGCTGTGTTGAGACAGACGGGCAGATAGAAGAATGTAGAGCTAGGGGGGGGGGAGGGTCGGTTTCTGTGGCTCAGGCGTTGCGAACGCGCTTCGTAATGTCAGGGTGACGGGTTTGATCCCACCTGCGGGTCTTGCGCCTTGAGTCGGCGAGAGGCCGACCGTCCATAAAGCAGTGGCAAACTACTGGATGTAAATTTGCTTAGAAAAACCACAACAGCCAAAAAATGCTGGGGTTGGTTCGACAACGATAAACAACTAACTTTAGAGGGGGAGGGGGCGAGAGAGAGCGAGAGACGCAGAGAGAGAGAGAGAGAGAGAGAGAGAGAGAGAGAGAGAGAGAGAGAGAGAGTTAACAAAATAGAAAATAAAGTGCCCTTTTACTCCAACGGCACATGATGCTAGACTCTCCATAACACACCAGCCTCCTTTACTTCCTATGCTTTCACCTGGTACCCATTTTACGCTGGACTGACCTGGGAGGCGATGCCAATTTGCAAAAATATCCGATTCAGTGAGGCTTCGAACCCAAGCCATCGAGACAGGCGAGTTTTAGCCATTACGTGACCGTTGAGAGTGTGAGAGAAAGAGGAAAAATGAGTCAGAGAGAGAGGGAGAGAGAGAGAAAGGGAGAAAGAGAAAAAGAGAGGTGGCCATATTTCTTGTTTTCCCCAGGATATTCTAGTTTTTAGGCCGTCCGTCAGTACTTCAAAAAACCGCCTATTGTCCCATTCCAAGGAATGAACTCGCCAAAAGAACATAGCGTATATCTGTAGATTTGATTAGGTTTCCTTGTCTTAGATACTTGTGTTAATAGACATTTTCATGGTTGCAGTCCTTCAGTGCAGTTAAAGAACACATTGTTTTGTGTTTTCTTGGCGGCACACTGGTTCCAATTTTAATACCTTTAAATAGCGAGTAAGCTAACTCTTTCAACCCGGTGACCTAAAAAAAAGAAGGTGGGGTTGAACTGACTTGCTTGTGATGTCCCGTTTCCAGCTCAAGATATTAAGGTCACCCAGAAAAATAGAGACGTGAAAGAGAATTCCTAAAAGCTATTACATCGTATATTGACATACGGATGTGAATCATTGACAGTTAGTTGATTGGTGAAGATTAAGTTGGGGGAGGCGGAAATGTGGTTTTGTAGACGAATGATGAAAATACCCTAGACAGATAAAAAGACTAATGAAGATGTCTTGAAAGAAAATGACTCATGAAAAGAGCTGATTGCCCGTATCGGAAGGAGACAATCTACATTCTTTGGTTGCGTGGTGAGAGGGAGAAAACTGGAGTGCCTCGTGACTGTAGGAGAGCTGGAGGGGAGGAGAGGGAGACTGAGAGAACTCACTGAACGGTTTGACATCATGGCGGGGGAAGATTATCTGTGTCACAGTTGATTGAATGTAGAGGGAAATGGAAGTCATCATCCTAATCATCATCATCATCTTCTTCTTCTTCTTCTTCTTCTTCTTCTTCTTCTTCTTCTTCTTCTTCTTCTTCTTCTTCTTCTTCTTCTTCTGCTTCTTCTGCTTCTTCTGCTTCTTCTGCTTCTTCTTCTGCTTCTTCTGCTTCTTCTGCTTCTTCTTCTTCTGCTTCTCCTTCTTCTTCTTCTGCTTCTGCTTCTGCTTCTGCTGCTTCTTTTTCTTCTTCTTCTTCTTCTTCTTCTTCTTCTTCTTCTTCTTCTTCTTCTTCTTCTTCTTCTTCTTCTTCTTCTTCTTCTTCTTCTTCTTCTTCTTCTTCTTCTTCTTCTTCTTCTTCTTCTTCTTCTGCTTCTGCTTCTGCTTCTGCTTCTGCTTCTGCTTTTGCTTCTTCTTCTTCTTCTTCTTCTTCTTCTTCTTCTTCTTCTTCTTCTTCTTCTTCTTCTTCTTCTTCTTCTTCTTCTTCTTCTTCTTCTTCTTCTTCTTCTTCTTCTTCTTCTGCTTCTGCTTCTTCTGCTTCTTCTGCTTCTTCTGCTTCTGCTGCTTCTGCTTCTGCTTCTGCTTCTGCTTCTGCTTCTTCTTCTTCTTCTTCTTCTTCTTCTTCTTCTTCTTCTTCTTCTTCTTCTTCTTCTTCTTCTTCTTCTTCTTCTTCTTCTTCTTCTTCTTCTTCTTCTTCTCTTCCTCTTCTTTCTTCTTCTTCTTCTTCTTCTTCTTCTTCTTCTTCTTCTTCTTCTTCTTCTTCTTCTTCTTCTTCTTCTTCTTCTTCTTCTTCTTCTTCTTCTTCTTCTTCTTCTCTTCCACCTTGTACCTCATCGAAGTGTCGGGGTAAGGCTGTTCTTAATGCCATCACTCCATATTTTCTGAGGTCTTCCAATTGCTCTATACCAGTTGTAACGTTATATTGTGGCTCGCTGTGGCAGATAGTACCAGAGCATTCTTGTTAGGTGTCCAAACCACTTCATTTGTTGTTCTTTGATGACCTGTAAGACTGGCTTTATTCCTAGCATTCGTCTGATTTCATGATTTCGTATTCTGTCTTTCCTTGAAACTCCTGCAGCTCTTCTAATGCATTTCATCTTTGTTGTCACAATTTTACGTTCATTGGAGTATGTAAGTGTACACGTTTCGTAAATGTCTATCATCATCACCGCATGCTATGTCTAATGGGGTAGGGTTGTCATGATTCGCTATGTTCTAGTGCCTGCTGTTTTGGATCAGGTTTTTTCTAACTCAAGCCTGAGTGTGAAGTTTGTCAGCGCAGTGCACGAACTCTGTTGCACCGGCGAGGATTATGAAATACTTAGGGTATATTGTTAACTCCAAATTGTGTCTGGGCAGCACTGTTAGGCTGCTCTTATTGATTTCCAACTTTCAATGAATTTTCTACGTGCCCATCTACTAACCAGCGACATGGGGAAATTATTAGAAGTCCACGTGAAAAAAAACCTGCATTCGCCGGGGCTTATACCCGGAACCTCTAGCACACGAGGTGGACACCATGCCTCGAGACCACACAGCTCCTGCAACGTCCCGTAAAGGATACGTTTTTAAAAGGAGTAGACAATTATAGGGAAGAAAAAAAGGTGGTAAGAAACAACAAACAGTTTATGTTAGCTTTACAAAATCGATCACAATAAACGAACAAAGGACGTTGCGGCGATTAGCCTTCATCAGCACATAAATAACAAAACATTACAAATATGCTCTAACTATGAAGTGACTACATGGGACTAATGTACACAATAAATGATACTCGTCTAAGTTCCTGGTGAAAAACTTTTTTCAAAAGGATGTCAAGGACAGGTACTGGCGTATTAATCACCAACGCACGGACGGGGAGCAAAAAACGGGTTTTCTAAAACTAGGAAATGGACGCAGTAGACGCCCACAAACAGCGTACACTGAGTGTCTAAAGAGGGAGGAAGGGTTTGTCCAATAAGGCGTGACCCGGGTTGGGTCGTGGGGATGACATTGGTCCATCTCAAGGAATAAAAGTGGTGCCTGTGCTAACGAACAAATACCAACAGACAGGCAGGCAGGCCGGCCGGCAGACAGGCATGCTGATAGATAGATAGATAGATAGATAGATAGATAGATAGATAGATAGATAGATAGATAGATAGATAGATAGATAGATAGATAGATAGATAGATAGATAGATAGATAGATAGATAGATAGATAGATAGATAGATAGATAGATAGATAGATAGATAGATAGATAGATAGATAGATAGATAGATAGATAGATAGATAGATAGATAGATAGATAGATAGATAGATAGATAGATAGATAGATAGATAGATAGATAGATAGATAGATAGATAGATAGATAGATAGATAGATAGATAGATAGATAGATAGATAGATAGATAGATAGATAGATAGATAGATAGATAGATAGATAGATGTCTCTCTGTCTGTCTGTCTGTCCGTTCTGTCTGTGTGTCTGTCTCTCTCTGTTTCTCTGTATCTCTCTGTCTGTCTGTCCGTTCTGTCTGTCTGTCTGTCTGTCTCTCTCTGTTTCTCTGTGTCTT
>CAJHNH020001780.1:267500-280000 GCA_905116865.2 Candidula unifasciata | reverse complement strand
GACATGACGCAAAGCAAAAGAACAGCTCTTGGGAGTTCAAGACACATAACAGAAATACATGCAGTGTATTGTACGATCAGCAGACGCGGGTTAATGGAATGCGCAGCGGCTGCATAAAAACTTGATTCGTATAATTAATAAAGTGCGGACACGAATGATATAATTATTCACCTTTTCTATAGACTTAATAATCGTAATCGCTATAACGCTCATCATCATCATTAACACTAATCACCACCATTATCCTGCTGTGGTGTTTATTTGTCATGAGGACTCTCGCATGATTCCTCCATTTTCTTATATCCTTGAAAATCTTTTTACCAGCTTGAATATAACCCAGTTCGATACCTTCTTCTTCTTCTTCTTTTGTCGTCACACTGATACCAAGATGGTAGCAGTTCGATACCTTTTTCTTCTTTTTCTTTTGTCGTCTCACTGATACCAAGGTGGTAGCAGTTCGATACCTTCTTCTTCTTCTTCTTCTTCTTTTGTCGTCTCACTGATACCAAGGTGGTAGCAGTTCGATACCTTCTTCTTCTTCTTCTTTTGTCGTCTCACTGATACCAAGATGGTAGCAGTTCGATACCTTCTTCTTCTTCTTCTTCTCCTTTTGTCGTCTCACTGATACCAAGGTGGTAGCGGTTCGATACCTTCTTCTTCTTTTTCTTTTGTCGTCTCACTGATACCAAGATGGTAGCAGTTCGATACCTTCTTCTTCTTTTTCTTCTTTTGTCGTCTCACTGATACCAAGGTGGTAGCGGTTCGATACCTTCTTCTTCTTATTATTCTTTTGTCGTCTCACTGATACCAAGGTGGTAGCAGTTCGATACCTTCTTCTTCTTCTTCTTCTTTTGTCGTCTCATTGATACCAAGATGGTAGCAGTTCGATACCTTTTTCTTCTTTTTCTTTTGTCGTCTCACTGATACCAAGGTGGTAGCAGTTCGATACCTTCTTCTTCTTCTTCTTCTTCTTCTTTTGTCGTCTCACTGATACCAAGGTGGTAGCAGTTCGATACCTTCTTCTTCTTCTTCTTTTGTCGTCTCACTGATACCAAGGTGGTAGCAGTTCGATACCTTCTTCTTCTTCTTCTTTTGTCGTCTCACTGATACCAAGGTGGTAGCGGTTCGATACCTTCTTCTTCTTCTTCTTCTTCTTCTTTTGTCGTCTCACTGATACCAAGGTGGTAGCAGTTCGATACCTTCTTCTTCTTCTTCTTTTGTCGTCTCACTGATACCAAGGTGGTAGCAGTTCGATACCTTCTTCTTCTTCTTCTTTTGTCGTCTCACTGATACCAAGGTGGTAGCGGTTCGATACCTTCTTCTTCTTTTTCTTTTTCTTTTGTCGTCTCATTGATACCAAGGTGGTAGCGGTTCGATACCTTCTTTTTCTTCTTCTTCTTTTGTCGTCTCACTGATACCAAGGTGGTAGCGGTTCGATACCTTCTTCTTCTTTTTCTTTTGTCGTCTCACTGATACCAAGGTGGTAGCAGTTCGATACCTTCTTCTTCTTCTTTTTTTGTCGTCTCACTGATACCAAGGTGGTAGCGGTTCGATACCTTCTTCTGCTTCTTCTTTTGTCGTCTCACTGATACCAAGGTGGTAGCGGTTCGATACCATCTTCTTCTTTTTCTTTTGTCGTCTCACTGATACCAAGGTGGTAGCAGTTCGATACCTTCTTCTTCTTCTTTTTCTTTTGTCGGCTCACTGATACCAAGGTGGTAGCAGTTCGATACCTTCTTCTTCTTCTTCTTTTGTCGTCTCACTGATACCAAGGTGGTAGCGGTTCGATACCTTCTTCTTCTTTTTCTTTTTCTTTTGTCGTCTCATTGATACCAAGGTGGTAGCGGTTCGATACCTTCTTTTTCTTCTTCTTCTTTTGTCGTCTCACTGATACCAAGGTGGTAGCGGTTCGATACCTTCTTCTTCTTTTTCTTTTGTCGTCTCACTGATACCAAGGTGGTAGCAGTTCGATACCTTCTTCTTCTTCTTCTTTTGTCGTCTCACTGATACCAAGGTGGCAGCGGTTCGATACCTTCTTCTTCTTTTTCTTTTTCTTTTGTCGTCTCATTGATACCAAGGTGGTAGCGGTTCGATACCTTCTTTTTCTTCTTCTTCTTTTGTCGTCTCACTGATACCAAGGTGGTAGCGGTTCGATACCTTCTTCTTCTTTTTCTTTTGTCGTCTCATTGATACCAAGGTGGTAGCGGTTCGATACCTTCTTCTTCTTTTTCTTTTTCTTTTGTCGTCTCACTGATACCCAGGTGGTAGCGGTTCGATACCTTCTTCTTCTTTTTCTTTTTCTTTTGTCGTCTCACTGATACCAAGGTGGTAGCGGAGTGTCGTGGTTTTCTTTATTTGTCTTCCGCTCCTCGGGTGGCTTGAGTGATGAATTTGATGTCATTTTGCAGGTTTCAGCTACATATTTATCTATGTCTTTCTTGGTCTTCCTCTCGCCTTTCTTCCAGTTGTTCTACTGTAAACAGTCTCATATGCAGTCTGGTCTGGCTGCATTCTCACTAGATGGTCGAACCATTTCATTATTTGTCTGTCAATATAATCTAGACACGGTCTTGTTCTAACTTTCTCTCTAATGCTGGTATTCGTAACCCTGTCTATTCAAGTGTTGTTAGTGACCTCGTATAGACAGCTCATTTCAGATGTAGTTATTTTCTGCTCTGGTGGCCAAACCGATATATCTTGCCTATAAAATTAACGTTCCTTGCTTGTGTGTTTCTGTTTTTGCTGATTCACAAGAAAAAAAAAATACATTCACAAGAAAAAAGGATTATTAAGTAAATTAGATAATGATTGGGAAAATGTTGTAGTGTGGCTTAACAGTTCGTCCTCCTTTGTGAATGTCATAAGTTCGTTTTTTTGACTGCGTCGTTCGGTTCAAGTGTACACGTTTTTATAAAACTCATATGATCATCGATGGGGTTAACTTTGCTTTGTGTTGCCCTCTCGGTAGGCGGGAGACGCCCTGGCTGTGATTTGAATTAGAGTCGCGCGACTTGAACTCGAGTGTGAGTTCTGTCACTTTAGCCATATGCCGCCTGTCACTTCAGGTATATGCCTTTTGTCACTTTAGCTGTATGCCTTCTGTCACTTTAGCTGTATGCCTTCTGTCACTTTAGCTATATGCCTTCTGTCACTTTAACCATATGCCTCCTGTCACTTTAACCATATGCCTCCTGTCACTTTAGCCATACGCCTCCTGTCACTTTAGCCATAAGACTCCTATCACTTTAACCATATGCCTCCTGTCACTTTAGCCATATGCCTCCTGTCACTTTTGCCATATTTGTTCTGAAAATTTAGCTATATGCCTTCTGTGACTCTAGCAATATGCCTTCTGTCACTTTAGCTATATGCCTTCTGTCACTTTAGCTATATGCCTTCTGTCACTTTAGCTATATGCCTTGTGTCGCTTTAGCAATATGCCTTCTGTCACTTTAGCTATATGCCTTCTGTCACTTTAGCTATATGCCTTCTGTCACTTTAGCTATATGCCTTCTGTCACTTTAGCAATATGCCTTCTGTCACTTTAGCAATATGCCTTCTGTCACTTTAGCTATATGCCTTCTGTTACTTTAGCACTACACATCCTCTCACTTTAGCCATACGCCTCCTGTCACTTTAGCCATACGCCTCCTGTCACTTTTGCCCTATTTGTTCTGTCACTTTAGCTATATGCCTTCTGTGATTTTAGCACTACACATCCGCTCACTTTAGCCATACGCCTCCTGTCACTGTCCATTTCTGGACTTAGATCGTGTTCAAAAACATGTGTTTTGCGTGCACCTCCGTTTTACAGATCGAACTTTTTTTAATTCAGTATGTTGGTTTCATTTTTTTCTGGAAGACAAACGCTGAATTCAAAGTAAACATCCCTGAACAGTCGCCTATTACTACATGCTTGTTCGAGCGCTGTGGCTCTATTCTTGTCTGCTAAAGTAAGGCTCAGAACCTTCAGAGGTCCCGGGGTAGTAACCGTCCTTTGCATATTTTCTCCAGGTCATGCAGGTGTGTTGGGAAATGAGCAGGCAGATAGGCTGGCGTCTTCTGTCCCACTTGGTGGTGAATTGATGTATAACAAGATAGATGTTGTTAGGGCCCTTTGGGAGCGAGTGAACAGTGCGGGGGCACAAATAAATTAATACTGTATGAGCAAAATGGCGCTGCGAGGAGTTACCTTGGGATTTGTCCGACGCTCAACACTCAAGGGAGGTTTGAGGTTTAAACAACGGATCAACATCATGGCACACGGGTAGTAACCCACAAGTACCCCTTTCTTCTTCTAACTAAAGTCTGAGTCCGAAGAAGCTCAGCACAGTGTACAGGCTCTGTAGCACCGGCGAGGATCCTGAAACACTGTGGGTAGATTTTTGACTCAATACTTTTGCCCGGGCAGCGCCGTTTGGCTACTCTTTTTGATTTCCAACTGCTCAGAGATGTTTTACGTGCGCAACAACGCACACGGGAGATCGATCTCACTACCAAGAGACCAGGGGGAATTTCTAGAAGTGCAAGTTCACGTGAAAAAATCCCAGCCCTTACTGGGGATTGAACCCGGAACCTCTAGCACTCGAGGCCTCGAGACTACACAGCCCCCCTCAACACTCAAGGGAAAGACGAGACGGTTATACAATCAGACAATTACTGGTAGCATCGGAATCAGAGCTCTTTTTTTGCTGCTAAAGATGGGGATGGAGCGCTTATGGAAGTGCCCCAGTGCAGTGATGTCGATTATTCAGCATCCAATCATCCAATCGCGTCAACCCCTTTCAACCGTTTAGCCAAATGGCATAGTTATATTGGAGTACCACTAAACGCAAACTAGCAGGACCGCGCGATAGATTTTCTCAACAAGATGCAAGCTTTCGCGATACCGCCCCTTATATGTTTTTTCCCTTTAAAATAACCCGAAGTTTATGCCACCCCTTACCGCCCAATGCGGTCTCGCGTCTCTATATCATAACACAGCACGGCTCTGGTTACTAAGTAACATGTGCTCCTCTGTGAATGACTGACTGACTGACTTTCTACCCCACCAGGACATCACACAAGCGATAAACACCCGATGACACAATGTGCCACCATGTGAGTGAAGATCACCATGGGGAGGTCCCAGAAACCACATTCAGCCTTTAGGCCATATTTATGGCCAGGCTATATTGCGGCCCCTGGCAAAAGCAAAAGTAGGGCTTCAAATAACGAAATATTTCATCCTAAAAAGGACGGGAAACAATTGTATCTGTGTGAATGTCTGTTGATGACCGAATATTTTTTGGAACTCGCTTAATCTCATTTTTAAAAAAAAATATGATTTTAGTTTAAAACGCTATAATATAAATTTGTAGTCTTTGGCCACGTCGCTTCGCCTCTCTTCAAACTGATTTCAAGTGCATTAATTTGCTGTGATATAAGCTTAGATTCACTCCATTGACAAATCCTAGACATGCAAAAATATCTAGTTTCGTCCTTTTTAGCTATGAATTTTTTCGTTATTTCAAGCACCACCCTGGCTTTTGCCAGGGGCTGCAATATAGGCAGGCCATAAAATGGCCAATTGTCTAAACGCGGTTTCTGGGACCTCTCCACAGCGATCCTCACCACATGGTGGCACTTTGTGTCACCTGGTGTTTATTGCTTGTGTGATGTCCTAGTGGGGTAGAAAGCCAGTCAGTCAGTCCTAGTCATGCTAAGGTTTCCTGTCTGAGACAACTGTACTTTAGTTCCCTCCCCTTGACAAATTCAGGGCCTTGAGAGTAAAGACATTTGTCATCCGATGGACGGATGAACTGAGAAAGCGCTGGTAGGGTGTTCTGCCTTGTCTGTCAGTCTGTCTGTCTTTCTTTCTGCCCGCTTGTATGTCTACCTGTCTATTTCAGTCCATGTACGCCTACTTTTGAACAAAGCAAAACTTAAAACACAAAGTCTAATCCCATTATTATCTAGATTATATCTGGCTTTTTGAGTTTTTCATACCCTTATAAGATATAATTTTTTTTATGTTTTTAAGCCCCAGAGGCCACAATATAGCCCGACCATAAATATAGTCTAATGGCTGAACGCGGTTTCTGGGACCTCTCCACAGTGATCCTCATCCACATGGTGGCACTTAGTGTCATCGGGTGTTTATCGCTTGTGTGATCTCCTGGTGGGGTAAAAGTCTACTACTACTACCACTGGCCATTTGTTAAATATGATGGAAGACATAATCAATGCTTTCAAATATTCATCAATATCCTCGACATCATCATAGTGTCACGCCGACAAGCATCATAAGATGACCAGAATCCCGGATCAAGTCAGTGTTCTTGTGTTGCCCCACCTATATCGCTGTCAATCAGGTATTTGAGCCTTTGCCTTCCTCTTGCCGTTTCTCAATCAATTTTCAGAGTCGTTACCAGGCTCTCGAGACCATTACTTCATATAATATCTCTGAAAAACACTGAGTGTTTACGTCTAACGTGTTTTTGTATCGGCTTACGACTGTTATCTCTCTCAAGGATGAATGAAAATGGGCATGCTTCGTGCAGAGTGGTAAGCATCACTTTAGAGGTACCTGGCTAGTTAGCATCCTTTGGATATTTTTTTTCAAGGTAATGCCGGTGTATTGAGAAATGAGCAGGCAGATAGACTGGCTGGCTCTGCACCAATTGGTGCTTGGTGGTGAATTGATATATGACAAGTCAGATATTGTGAGGGCCCTTCGGGAGCGAGTGAACAGTGTGGAGGTGCAAATAGATCATTACGGTCTGAGGAGAATGGCGCTGCGAAGAGTTACCAGGGGATCTGGTCGGCGCTCAACACTCAGGGGAAAGATGAGACGGACATACAATTAGACGGTTATTGGTACCATCGGAATTATAAATCTTCACTTTCTGCTGAAGATAGGGACTAAGCACTTATGTGAGTGTGCTGTGATATCGATTATTCATTCAACATTGAAGGATGAACACCTAATTTTTTTTCTAAGACTCCATGAAATTCTTTGCATTATTCTCAAAAACTACTTCAACGTTTTTTAGGTTGTGTGCCTATTGTCGATCCCTCACTTACATAAAACAGCACATGTTCTAAATAGCTCTTTTTTTCTAATTGCAAGTGACAACTGAGTGACTGACGTCTTATCCCACCAGGACAAAACACCGAGCGATAAACACCCGGTAACACAAAGTACCACCATTCAAATGAGGATCACCCGGGGACAGGTCCCAGAAACCCCGTTCAATCAGTAATGTTATACTTAGGGACCCCGACCATAACCAGCGTTAGTCAGTAGCATGTCCTTTGTAGAACATTGCTCGCGTAACAAAACAATTCTCGATCACAAGCAAAATGTCCCGCATCCGATACACTCATCTGGAGATCATCGGCCACATCCTGCACCCATCTTCTCTTTGTCCTTCTTTTTCTTCTTTTTCCAGGCACATACCCCTCTATTATTGTTCTCTCTAAACTTTCGAGACGTTTCATGTGACCAAAGTATTTAATTTTTTGTTTTGTTTTATCGTCTTGAACAGCGAACCTTCTTCAGTATTCGGTTCTTGAAGTATAGATACATTTGTTCTTTTCTTTACCCGTGATTTTCTTAGAACCCGTCTATGACATTTGTATTCAAAGGCATAATCAGGGTGGGGCTTTAAAATAACGAAACAATGGCCTCCCACGTTAGGACGGATACAGTGCAAGTGACGTCTTCTTTTTTGGTAAGTATCTTGTGCATCTTGCCATGGCGATTCTTGCTCTAATTTCTGCAAGGCATTCTTGCATCTGCTGTCATGACTGTTCCAAGATAGTTACATCAATTCACATGTTGAAAAATGTTGCGTATATTTCACACTGTGGTACTTCTTTCTTCTTGGTGGAAAAATCGATGTTTCCCTACAATTTTATTTTAAGCCAAGTTGCACGCTGTGTACCTCTACTTCTTGCGTTCGACACGAACCCAAAGATCCTGTATGTATCATCATCAAGTGTGTGCTGGTTTTACTCTTTACCCGGTTTTGTTCTTCCTTGTCATATGCTCTTTTCACACCTCTCTCTGGCTGTGTACTGGCGTTTCTTTATTAATATCCTATCCCCCAGATGACGTCATAGGACAGTCCAACATTTTAAAGGGTGGTAAGAACGGGTTTCCTGGCTTTCTGTAGCTTTTAACGACCCCAAAACATCTAGAACTACCCCAAAACATCTAGAACTGCCCTAACCCCACCCCACCAACGTCCCACGAGAGATTGCAGCCTAGGTCCCCCTAATGTATGCAGCCTAGGTCCCACGACTGCATGCAGCCTACCTACCACCACCTAAGACATTAGACTGTCTCGTGACCTGTGGATTTCCCTGTTTGGGATAGGATATTATTATAGTACCGTACTGGCAATTTATAATCCCATCTCCCTTATGCCGTTTACTATTACTGCATCCATTAAACACTGCAGATCCAGTCCATTGTTTACAGTCAATATTGTCACATCTGCTATCTCAAATCTGCTTATCTCATACTGCTGATGTTATATCCTCCCACGTTGATTCCTTTCATGACTTCTATCTAAGAGAGAAAAAATCTGGAGACATCATACATCCTTGCTGCACCTTTTCTTGGTTGGTTAGTACCAACCTACTTTTTTGTATCGATTTTCATAACAATATGTTGTTTTCAGTGTTTGTTCCTAATCAGTCTAAGATCTTTCCCGTCAATTTGAAGATTTGTAATCACGCGGATCACGTCAGTGCTATCGTACTCGATTGCAAGCTTTCGTGCAGTCAGTGAAGCAGAGGATGTAGATGTTTGTTTACTTCCATTGAACGCTCCTTGTTCTCGGAAAAGTACTTTTGCCCTCCACCAACGCATATCGTTCTTTTATTGCTGGTTGTATTTGTTTTTTACTAATTCTTCGCATGATCATTCTTAGCTCATTCTTAGCTCATTAAGTCTTTGCGTCTGTTAAGATTCTTATATTATATTCAACACTTCAGATCAGACCCCCCATCCAGTAATTACATTAGCTTGCTCTGCATCAGTTGTTTGTCACTCTATATCCTTCTTTCCCACAGTGTTAATATTTGTCAGCTTCAGACAAAACTTTTGTTAGTCTAAAAGAAAAACGAATTCCTAATATATATTGCGATTAAATAGCATCCAGCGCGAGACTCACAGAGTTCAAATCTTTGCGATTGTATTCATGATGCGTAGTATCGGTTGTTGGTCACATTCGAAGGCCCTTGGTTTGCCTGGAATTGCCATACACATATCATTGATATATTTCCTAGGATAGACAAATACGAATCAAGCTGAATGTACTCAACAAGATAGTCATAGAGATACATGCAAGCAGATAAGATAATCATACAGGCAAGCAGACAAGATAGTAGTACAGGCAAGCAGACAATATAGTATAGTACAGGCAAGCAGACAAGATAGTCGTACAGGCAAGCAGATGCGATAGTCCCACAGGCAAGCAGACAAGATTGTCCTACAAGCAAGCAGACAAGATAGTCCTACAGGCAAGCAGACGACATAGTCCTACAGGCAAGCAGACAAGATGGTCGTACAGGCAAGCAGACAAGATAGTCCTACAGGCAAGCATACACGATAGTAAGTAGTACAGGCAAGCAGACAAGATAGTCGTACAGGCAAGCAGACAAGATAGTCCTACAGGCAAGCAGACAAGATAGTGGTACAGGCAAGCAGACAAGATAGTGGTACAGGCAAGCAGACAAGATAGTAGTACAGGCAAGCAGACAAGATAGTAGTACAGGCAAGCAGACAAGATAGTCGTACAGGCAAGCAGACAAGACAGTCCTACCGGCAAGCAGACAAGATAGTCCTACAGGCAAGCAGACAAGATTGTCCCACAGGCAAGAAGACAAGATAGTAGTACAGGCAAGCAGACAAGATAGTCGTACAGGCAAGCAGACAAGATAGTCGTACAGGCAAGCAGACAAGATAGTCCTACCGGCAAGCAGACAAGATAGTCCTACAGGCAAGCAGACAAGATTGTCCCACAGGCAAGAAGACAAGATAGTGGTACAGGCAAGCAGACAAGATAGTAGTACAGGCAAGCAGACAAGATAGTCCTACAGGCAAGCAGACAAGATAGTCCTACAGGCAAGCAGACAAGATTGTCCCACAGGCAAGCAGACAAGATAGTGGTACAGGCAAGCAGACAAGATAGTGGTACAGGCAAGCAGACAAGATAGCGGTACAGGCAAGCAGACAAGATAGTCGTACAGGCAAGCAGACAAGATAGTCCTACCGGCAAGCAGACAAGATAGTCCTACAGGCAAGCAGACAAGATTGTCCCACAGGCAAGAAGACAAGATAGTAGTACAGGCAAGCAGACAAGATAGTCCTACAGGCAAGCAGACAAGATAGTCCTACCGGCAAGCAGACAAGATAGTGGTACAGGCAAGCAGACAAGATAGTGGTACAGGCAAGCAGACAAGATAGTGGTACAGGCAAGCAGACAAGATAGTCCTATAGGCAAGCAGACAAGATAGTCGCACAGGCAAGCAGACAAGATAGTAAGTAGCACAGGCAAACAGACAAGATAGTAAGTAGTACAGGCAAGCAGACAAGATAGTAAGTAGTACAGGCAAGCAGACAAGATAGTAAGTAGTACATGCAAGCAGACAAGATAGTGGTACAGGCAAGCAGACAAGATAGTGGTACTAGCAAGCAGACAAGATAGTGGTACTGGCAAGCAGACAAGATAGTAGTACAGGCAAGCAGACAAGATAGTCCCACATGCAAGCAGACAAGATAGTCGTAGGGCAAGCAGACAAGATAGGCGTACAGGCAAGCAGACAAGATAGTCCTACAGGCAAGTAGACAAGATAGTAGTACAGGCAAGCAGACAAGATAGTCAAGTCCTACAGGCAAGCAGACGAGATAGTCCTACAGGCAAGCAGACAAGATGGTCGTACAGGCAAACAGACAAGATAGTCCTACAGTCAAGTAGACAAGATAGTAGTACAGGCAAGCAGACAAGATAGAAGTACAGGCAAGCAGACAAGATAGTCCTACAGGCAAGTAGACAAGATAGTAAGTAGTTCAGGCAAGCTGACAAAATAGTAAGTAGTACAGGCAAGCAGACAAAATAGTAGCGCAAGCAAGCAGACAATAGATAAAACACTATGAACTAATGCGCCGTTTTAAGTTCTGGCTTGGTTCTTCAACTTTAACATTTGTATTCGCTGAAATTAAAAAGCCGTCTGCCAAACAAACGAGATTTCTCTCCTACAATGCCCTAATTGCCTCTCCGTCACCAGAGAGCTATTGTTTTGCGGAGTTGACCGATTTATTGGCCGATCTTTTTGTGTCTCTCCTGTTGCCTTCGGGGCTGGAAAAATCTGGCAATATATTTGTAGTTCTCGGGCACAATCATTCGCGCATTCCCAATCATTCAGGCTAGCACGCACGCACGCACACACACACACTGCTATGCCGACTGGTGAAGATCCGACAGTGAGGTACCTGGACAGTGAAATAAGAGCTCTCTTAACTCTCCAATTTTTGAGAGATCCCTCCCCCTGCCCAGTTGTGACCAAGAAGGTATAGAATGGAGAATGGTACAGGAAGGCTGTCGGCATTTTTTATTCCAAATTGTCTTTTTTTTTCAAGGTTATGTTTTCTTAATGTCAACTTTGTTTCTTTCTTATTTCTGTCTCTCTGTCTTTCTTTTTCTAATTGTATTTCTTTTTCTCTTTCTTTCTTTCTTCCTTTCTTTCTTTCTTCTTTTTCTTTCTTTCTTTCCTTCTTACTTTCTTTCTTTTTCTTTCTTTCTTTCTTTTTGTTCTTTCTTTCTTTCTTTCTTTCTTTCTTTCTTTCTTTCTTTCTTTCTTTCTTTCTTTCTTTCTTTCTTTCTTTCTTTCTTTCTTTCTTTCTTTCTTTCTTTCTTTCTTTCTTTCTTTCTTTCTTTCTTTCTTTCTTTCTTTCTTTCTTTCTTTCTTTCTTTCTTTCTTTCTTTCTTTCTTTCTTTCTTTCTTTCTTTCTTTCTTTCTTTCTTTCTTTCTCTCCTAATTTCTTTCTTTCTTTCTTTCTCTCTCTCTCTTTTATTCCTCCCGCCGGTCACTGTCGCGCGCCCACCGAGCGTATTGTCACAGTCACCATCTCTGCCTCTGCTTCTGCCTCTCTCTCCTTTAATTATACCTATGTACATTTCCTTGGCACTTTTCCGTCTTCCAGACGAAAGTATTATATTGTGCTGTGACGAAGTGCTTCACTCACAGCCTATGGCGATGGTGTGTGTGTGACCAGCAAGGCAAGGCTTAGCGTAAGAAAAGTCTTCCACAATTTATCATTTTCAGAATTTCAAGACCTTTATTGTCATTGTGTCGGCTCTGTAGCTAAGTCGATGCGAACGCTTCGTAATGCCGGGATGCCTGGTTGGATCCCAGCTGCGGGCCTTGCGCCTTGTCTGTCTGTCTGTCTGTCCGTCCGTCCGTCTGTCCGTCTGTCCGTCCGTTAGTCCGTCCGCCCGCCCACCCGT
>CAJHNH020001780.1:210000-262500 GCA_905116865.2 Candidula unifasciata | reverse complement strand
GACAGCCTGAGTAAATAACAACGATTGCTTGAAAGAAGCTAATGAAAGTAGATCTCTATATACAACACTAAGAAAGAGACAAACACTGTTCTTTGGCCATGTAATGAGAAGAGAGACATTGGAGAACATTGTGACAACTGGAAAGATCAGTGGAAAAGGGGTAGAGGCAGCCCAAGAGAGACGATGCTAGATGGGCTAAAACGATGGCATGGAGGGATTTCATCAAGAGAGCTGTTCCAGGCAACCAGGGATCGTGATCTGTGGAGACGCATGAGCGCCTCCGAATGTTGGCAGGGCACTTGATGATGATGATGATAATAGATTGTTACAACTATCTTGAGAACAAATCATGAACATAAAATGGGATTAATTAAAAAAGAGTTAGGTGATCATAGAAATGTCTGGACAAATAGCTATAACGATATATAGAACCGACTCTGAGACGAAATGGGCAAAGAATTACAAAACAAGCACTGAAATGGGAAACAAAATGCCTGGGGGAAAAAAGAGAACTTCTAAGGGAAACATTAAGAAGAACATTATTACAAGAGGCTAAAAATTTTTGGTCGACTCCATTTCAGAAATCAAGAGAGTTGCATGCAATAGAGCGGAGTTATGGAATCGAATAGAAGTCCTATGTGACATCTAACGGCACACGAAGTATGATGATAATGATAATGATGATCATAATGATGATGATGATGATGATAATGATGATGATGACAAATATTACACCAGACTGGGTTTTAATGGGGATATTTGCAGTCAGAGGCTCCGTTAGGAATAAAACATTGGGAGTGGGATAATTGTACTTAATATGTTTATTCTTTTCATGATGGGGCTTCAAAGAAAAATTGTGTGATAGAAATTACTATAACCCTTTTCCATTATCTTGTAGCCTGTCAATATTTTTGTATAGGACGTCAAGAGTGTTAAGTACGAGACATCTCGGTGCTGACGAACACTGACGTCATAACATGTTTAAAGATGGTTACCTAATTAAAACTGATGACACGCACTAACGAGGAGCAGCATTGTGTTATCTGTTGTTTTTTTTTTTTCTTTTCAAATCAGTGAAGGGGTACAAGCTATAGCAATTAATCGGCAAATAAAAGGTCAAGAATGGCGATGCATAGCAAATGGAACACAATTTATCACAAAAACATAGAAAGAGGATGTTTATACATATTTTAAAGAAGAGGAAAGCGGTTTATCCTCCTAACAAATTGAGAGATTACGAGTGTATTTAGCTACGAAAAGATATAAAACCGAACGAAATGTATATAAGCAAGCTTCGTAATATAACAAATACAAACAAAACTTGAACGTTGCGGCTTTTGAGTCTTCATCAGCACATACAAATGAAGCAATACTACACAGATACAAAAAAATCACTTAGCTGGTATCTCGAAGCAGCCGGGTCGGTTGTTTCTCAGCAGAATGACTACACGTGACTGTCTTTCAACCCCACCAGAACATCACACAAGCGATAAACACCCGATGACACAAAGTGCCACCATGTGGGTGAGGATCACCGTGGAGAGGTCCCAGAAACAGCGTTCAGCCTTTAGGCCATATTTATGGCCAGGCTATATTGCGGTCCCTAGCAAAGATAGGGTCCGCAATATAGCCTGGCCATAAATAAATGCTTCCTGTCCTAAAAAGGACAGGAAGTATTTACTACCAGTGACTACACGTGTCGGCTGGGGGAATAAATACCCCATGTCGAGTACCAGGGACAATAACTGGGAGGTTAGATATAGAACTGTAAGGGCAGTTCAATAATTTTCGTTCCGTTTTACATCTTTTCTTGATATTTGTATAGCTTCACAGCAGTTCATTAATCTCATTATATTTAGCTAAAGGTGTCTAAGCCCTTCAGGTTTCGGCGCTTCTATGAGTAGCTGCGTTATGTGGGATAATAGATTATGGAGGCAAACTAGAATGGACCCACTGTCCCTTCATCAAGGACGTCATAAACTGCTACTGGTTAGGGGTATTTCTTTCGAAATCGGAGTGCATATATGCCTAAGACAGTCTGTACACAACTAAACCAGATCCGTAAAACGGATGTGCACGCAAAACATAAGTGGACGAACAATGGGATTTTCCACCGGAGTTTACAGCCGGTGAAAAATAAATCTGAGAACCTTGGTCGAACTATAAACAGGGATTCGAATCTTCGACCATCTGGCTGACCAGGGTGGCTGGGGGGGGGGGGGGGGCACTGTTATCTAGCGTACTTCCTGTACTAGAAGCAAAAAGCCCTAAGTACCAAGAAGAATTAGAAAAAAATAGTTTATTAGGCGGGGACTAGAAACAGATGTGTTCTAGCCCAGACCAGAAATCTTCTGTGTACAGTCTCAATCTGCCAAGCAACAAATAAATAAACTAGGCACACTAACCACAAGTCGTAATTTGAAACAAAACAACTGGAACTATCATTACCACATTCAACATCTGTTTATTTCACTGAACATAAGCTAAGTTCTCCACAAATAATAATGCATTAAAATTCACAACGTGTTCAGAAATACCCTACAACAGATGGAACCTATCTCTGCCTATATACCTCAACCCACGTTTCGCTAAACCACTGGACGCAAGGGGAAAATCAGAACTACGTTTTACTCGTCTGAATAACAAAGGCTTTAGAGAACGAATTGACCACTCCGGTCTGTTTTATCACTTTCTGGCACTAAGTTTGCCAGGATTTTGGCTCGCTTGATGCCTAATCAAATTTATATAACAGTTGTCCAGCGCCTGTCACATTCCACTTCACCACTTTGTCAACAAGGCCCTTCGAGAACAAACAACGGAATCAGTAGAGAAATGAGATTATTATGGCCTGGAGAGAATGAGGCGCCTGGGTGTAACCAGGGAATATGTCTGGCTCCCTATACTCATGGGAAAAGCAAGACGGACATATAACCAGATTGTGACCGGTACCATCAGTATTGGAACTCTGCGCTGGCTGCTGCAGATGAGGACAGAGCACGCATAGGGATGCCCCGAGTGATGTGATGTCAGTTCTTGACTCAACTCAACTCACCATTTTGTCAACAAAAAATTTGGTGTAACGTATCTTTATCCTCTAGAAAATCATGTTTCTAGGCAGTACCACTGTGCGCTCTGGTGACATTTTCTCCAACCTAGAATCAAACACAGCAACGTACACACTGCATCCCACAGTAGGTCATATAAATGTTTCGCCCTGTCGGGACAATAAATCAATTGATAGCTACATCCACAAACACTGACTTTGAAAGTGTATATGTATTTCTATCTCCTCCATATCCTTCCATGGATACTTCCATCTGTAAATCTGCCTGATGCCTGCAATCTGAATCGATTTCCTATTCTGGTTTGTCAGTGACATTTCTGCAGCAAGGCGAAGTTTCCCGCCCACTTTTAAAAATTCTTGTGTCGTTAATTGCATACTGCGAGCAGACGTTTTCATGTCCCCGCTGTAGGTGAGCCTCCCTGGCGACAATTCAGTGTAATGATTAACTGTCGGTTCCATCTTAACTCTTGAAATTCTCGCTCGCAAATCACAGTTTTATATACTTCTTCTGCGTTCGCCCACAAAAAAACAAACAAAAAAAAAAAAGAATTTTACGTTGTGTTGTAGTGTACAGCTAAGCTGCCACATCTGCGCCATTCGGCCCATAACATCCGATTATAGCAAAATCGTAATTTACGACATGCTTGTTGTTGGGGGGGGGGGGGGGGGAAGGTGGCAGTGCGGCTTTTCTCTTTCTCTAAATAGTGACCTGAAACCTATACTGGAAATTTGACCTACGATTTAACTAATGTGTAGTCTGTGCTGTTCTCTCTCTCTCTCTCTCTCTCTCTCTCTCTCTCTCTCTCTCTCTCTCTCTCTCTCTCTCTCTCTCTCTCTCTCTCTCTCTCTCTCTCTCCAGCATTCAGTTGCATAAAGGCAAGGAACCAAAGGTCTGCATACAAATTAGTCAGATCTGTCAAATGGATGCACACGCAAAACTCAAGTTCTGGAACAGGCTGCAGTCCAGAAGTGGACGAACAGCCAGAACTTTCCGCCAGAGTTTACCGCTGATAAACGCGAAGAAGAAAGAAGGAGAAGAAGAAGAAGTTGCATAGACTGAGAACATTTGTTACATTTGAAAAACACAAACTGCTTTGCTGTTATTTCTTTGACTATAAAGTTTAAATGCCTTTACCAATGAAGAGCACGAAGGTGAGGGAAACAGCCGACAAAAGAAGGGAAGTTCTGAATGCACCGAACACGCCTGTCTCCATTTTTCTCAACATGCTCTGTGAGTCAGTTACAATCACGACATGTGGGTTTAGTTGGTTCTCAAGGCAGCGAAAGATTGCGGTGGTTACCTCCACCAGTGTTGCCACTTTTCTTTGACAAAAAACATCCAGAACGGAGTTAAAAAATATATATAAAAACATCTAAATTTGAGTGGGAAACATAGAAAAAACATCCAAATGGAAAGAGTCACAAATTACACAGCTATTGATATGACTTACTATATAGAATCATGTGCTCATCTTCACTGATATCTGCCTCACAAGATCCTTTGGATAAACTTAGCTTGGATGATGAAGTTGAAGCTTCAGATCCAAAATGACTCTGGTATGCTTCAGGCCGAATTGTATTGTCAAGATAGCATTTAAGAGGTCAAGTTTCATCTTATTTCTTAGGTGAGATTTGATATAATTCATAGAACTGAAAACTCTTTCTACGTCAGCATTTAAGTGGGGTAGTATCATAGTAGACAAAGCAGACATGGCACATTCAAAGAGCCTACAGAATGGACTGTTTGATGAGGCATCTTTAAATTGTCACTTCACTCCTAAACGCTTCAGTTTCTGTGTTGTTTGTCCATTCAACTAAGTTTATTTTGGTCAACTAATATTCTGCTTCCGTGACACTACTATCAGTAGCCCCTAAAAATTTCATAACTTTATAATATTTAGGTATATCCTTTACTGGCTGAAGTATGTCGCTCACAGAAAAGAGTGAACTATTTTTCAATACATCTCGATTTTCAGGAAATCACTGCTTGAATTGCTTGAATAATGAGATAAGGAAATCTTGACAGCGTTTTAAGTTGTTCTCTTTATTCTCTGTTACCAGTTCTTTTGTTTTTAAATTATCAATTTTTGATTCTATTTGATATCCAAGGTATGGCTTAGGAGCCAAATAGCTCTTTATAGTGCAAGTTAGCAAATCAGCTTTAGAATTTGGCAACACCAGTCTTTTACCAACTGAGTGAAATAGCAAAGTTAGATCGTCAAGTGTTTTGCTTTATCAGCATGTTTAGATTCGAACGGTTTATTAATTTTTTGCACTTCCATTAGAATAGGTTGTAAAAAGAGAAGGAACGCCACATTTTTTTTTCATCACTGTACATTCCATTTAGTATTTCAGCTGTGTAGCACTTTTCACTTTGTCTTGTTATTTCAAAGTGGGTCTTCAACTTCAGCCATTGGTTCAAAATTCGTTCAACAGCTGGTTAAATTGATAACCATCTAGTTTTGCAATCTGACAGAATTTTCAGTGGTGTGGAACCATCATTCAAGGCTGTATACAATGTATGTATTGCTGTTGTCTAAAAAATGATTTGGAAAACCATTTATGTGTTTCAGCAATAAAGTATTCCAAATGCCTTGGTAAACATTCAGATGAATCATGTGATAATGCTAGCAGCAATGAATGACACAGACATTTTACAAGGACAAACGATGGGATAGCTTTCTTCAACTTGGCATAAGCGCCATTGTTTATACTAACCATCAGCGAGGCATTATCGGTACCCATTGCAACCAAATTCTTAAAGTCTAATTGTTTGCTGATTTAAAGTTTCTTCAGTTCCTTTCTGCATCACACTTTTCCAATTGAACTAGTCTAAGATACGTAGAAACTACTTTGTATTGTTGCTATAATATATAATATACATACTAAGCACTTTCAGTACAGAAATATCATTTGATTTGTCTAATAATAAACTACTGTCAACATCACAAAATGGTTTAGAAAACTTATTAACCTCACTCCAAAGAAATAGTGAAAATCATAACTTATTTCTTAACATAGCAAAAACAAAGATAATGCATACAAACAAAACTGCCATGGAGAAGGAAATATATGTTAATGAGGAAAGATTGGAAGTGGTGGAAAATTTCGAATATCTTGGGTCACTGGTTACCAACAATGGTGACACAATGAAAGAAATTAAACGGCGACTATCAATTGCTCTTCAAAGACTAAAACAACTGAATAAATTATGGAATTGTACAGATAGAATTACAAAGGTCAGATTTTTAAGAGCATGCATCTTTCCCATCGCAACATACGCCTGTGATACCTAGACACTTACTAAACAAGCGGAACAGCGCATAAATGCATTTGAATATAAATGTTACAGACAGGTTCTATGAATATCTTGGGTAAAGAAAAGAACAAATGCATCCATACTTCAAGAGCTGAATATTGAAGAGGGTTGGCTAGTAAAGACAATAAAACAAAGAAAATTGAAATATTTTGGTCACTTGAAACGTCATGGAAGTCTAGAGAGAACAATAATGGAGGGGTATATGCCTGGGAAGAGAGGAAGAGGAAGGCCAAGGAGAAGATGGGTGCAGGATGTGGCAGATGATCTCCAGATGGGTGTATCAGACGCAGGACATCTTGCTCAGGATAGGAAGGTTTTCCGGAGGGTTGTTATGGCAGCGAGGTTCCGCGAGGGACATGCTACTGACTGAATGAATGAATGAATAATAAACTATATTTGTAGTAATATCACTGATTAAATCTTTTCAAAGTGAGAAAATAAAGTATTTCCTATTATTTGTGTACACTTGCTGCGAGGCATTTTCACATCATCCATAACTATACTGTCAGAAATAGTGTTTTTAAACAAATCAATCAAATGATCACAGTTTGAAATTGCACAATGACAACTTAAAAACATTGCGACCGATCCTTTAACTTTTGATGATTCATTTATCAGCGTAGTTCTAAAAACAGATTCCAGCGGTGCAATATCTTTGAATGGAACTGCAGTTCTTTTGCATGTCTATTTAAGTCTTGTATTTTCGCTTTAATTTCACACTTGCAGTACTTAAACGAGCCCCAGGAACTGCTATCACCCAGTCTTGAATTTTGTCATCATTCTTTCCACTCTTTCCGAAATGTTTACTCATACTTTACTTTTGGCACATTGGTTGTTGTTTTATTTTGAAGATCAGCAATTATTATTTTTTTAATCACATGAAAAAGAAACACAAAATCAGCACAGTGAGAATACGGTTGAAACAAAGTTAGTAAGATTTACTCTCACTTTTAATCAGTACCGGGGCTGCCAGATATTTGAGCGTTGACCCCAGTGAGAGTTCAACGTTTAAGTAATCGCAATTGTCACAATGTACGTGCCAGGCCAAAGCGAAAATATTGTAGTAAATATTTTACTCAGTAATTTTTAAACTGACACTGAAAGAAAAAATCTATAAAATATCTTCCCCCCCCCCCCCCCCCCCCCCAAAAAAAAAAAATCTAGAGAAACATCTACCATCTAAACGTAAAAAACATCATCTAAATGCAAGGGAAAACATCTAAATCAGGATGTAAAACATCTAAAGTGGCAACACTGGTCCTCCACATCTATCCTCAAACTAGATATAGATAACATGCCAGACTGTTGCCTTATGCAACGTCCATTTGCTTTAGCTATGAAATCGGTTCTTTCACAACATCCTACCCCAAATGACGCCATGGGACAGTCAATTATTTTAGAGGGTGGTAAGACTAGGTTTCCCGCTGTCTGTTTACTTTCGAATATACTTTTCGTTCGGTTGTATATCTTTTCTTGAGCGTTACTTTCCAGCAACATCATGGGATTCTGCATAGTTTAGACCTGCAGGGTTAGGGTTGGGGGTTAGGGTTAGACTTTAGGTTTCAGGTTGAGGTTTAGGTTTAGGGTTAGGTGTTAGGGTTTCGGTTAAACGGTAGGGTTAGGCGACGTGTTCGCGACCTTTCTGGCGGACATTGTTACATTCTAGCCACCAGAACAACAGTCTGTCGTCTTTGCTGTTGCCGCACTGGTTGCCGCATCCTGAAATCTCTCCAGATCTAGTAATCTGGAATGACGCTGTCTGTTATTCATTGTTGTCAGCTGCCGGTAATATCACATGTTCTATATTCAACGATGAAGCGCTTTTAACGACCCCTAAACATCTAGAACTGGCCCTAACCCCCACCCACCTACGTCCCACGAGAGAGTGCAGCCTTCGTCCATTCGCGAGCTCAGCAGTATGTATCTAGAATGATCAGGTCTTTTTTTTAGGTCCGACTCCCCCCCCCCCCAAAGTACCCAGACTGGCAGATAGATTTCACACACACACACACACACACACACACACACACACACACACACACACACACACAAACACACACACACAAATTTACACACAACAATTGCAAAACTGATTTCCTCCTCCCCAGGAAAAAAAAAACCGCATCCTCCTGAATGCATATACAGTCCACATCACACACACACACACACACACACACACACACACACACACACACGAAAAAAGTTGCTCAGGGGAAAAAACTGCACATCACACAAAACAGAAGCACAGAAAAGTGAAAACTGTACAGCACAAAACTGCATGGCAAAGCAAATGAAATGCCATATTACTACATCTAACACCCCCTGAAATATTAGACTCTCCCGTGACCCGTGGATTTCCCCTGTTTGGGGTAGGATATTGGGAAAGAACCAAAAATCTTCTTCAGCTAATTTTTTTTTTTACCGGTGTTTTTATAGTGACAGCTACATAGATACACTACACTTCAAAAATGAAAATTATAAGATTTTATGTCTTCTCAATCATGCTATCGGGTGCAGTGACATTGACAGTGAAGGATACAAAACGGCTGACTGACTGACTTTCTACCCCACCAGGACATCACACAAGCGATAAACACCCGATGACACAAAGTGCCACCATGCGGATGAGGATCACCGTGGAGAGGTCCCAGAAACCACGTTCAGACAATTGGCCATATTGATGGCCTGCCTATATTGCGGCCCCTGGTAAAAGCCAGAGTGGGGCTTCAAATAACAAAAAATTACGTCCTAAGAAGGACGTAAGGAATTTTTAAGGATACAAAACATCCAACTTAACTGTTTCTAGAGACGGGAATACACGAATGAGTGGGTCACATTTTGCACAAAAACAAACATAGCGCCCGAAGAGACCAGGAATGAAAAGGAGAGTTGCTTAAATAATTTCTTATAAAAAAGCAAGTGATATATTTCGTCACGTTAAATGAATTGTAAATCCGTACTGGGGGGAAAAGTTTAATACAAGCTGGCAAGAGGCAAACAATTATACAAATGGGAAGATAACATCAAGAGCTGGACGAACAGCAGCCTGAGAGTGTTTATCTAGGATATAGTATATCTAGGCTAAGTCATATTGATGGCCCGGCTATATTTAGGGCCGCCGACAAAAGATGAGGTGGAGCTTCAAAATAAGTAGGTAGTTGTACTCAACCAGGACACATCACACTAGCGATAAACACCCGGTGACACAAAGTGCCATCATGCGGATGAGGATCACCCGTAGAGAGGTCCCAGAAACCACCTTCAGCCGTTATGGCTATATTCAGGGCCCCCAGCAGAAACCGGGATGAGGCTTCAAATAACACAAAATTGCATCCCACAAGATGTAAAGTTTCGACACATAAACACAGTGTTATAGTTGGTTAGCGTAAACGATATAATACAGCTACTTGTATTTGAAAACAAGCCCTAACAAAGTTGACGCGATATGCTGTGTGGCAAATAGTCAATTATCCCAATTCATTAGACCAGCTATAAAGTCGATGACAAGGAACATCAAAGGCTCCAGTTCAAACAGTACACCGCCCATTTTGTCAACAACAGATCCCTCCTACACTGCGGACTCTATAACCCAAGTGACAATATCCCCTGAAACAATATTGTGTTGCCACAGTTTTCTCCCTTACATTTTCTATTTTTAGTTTTCTAGGGACATTTGTTACGTCTTTGCATGCTCATTGTTTTTTTTTTTTTTGTTTTTTTTTTTCATGTTAATTCGACGAATCAACATCATGGTGTAACACATATGTGCTCCGTTCTACTTCTAACTTAAGTCTGAGTCTGAAGAATCTCAGCGCAGTGCACAAACTCCGTTGCACCGGCGAGGATCCTGAAATACTTTGGGTGGATTTTTATCTCCAAAATTTGCCTGGGCAGGGCCGTTAGGCTTCTCTTTTAGATTTCCAACTGCCATGTGTTTTTACGTGTGCAACAATACACACGGGCGTGCGATCTTACTACCAAGAGACCAGGGGAGATTACTAGAAGTCAACGTGAAAAAATATCAGGCTTTACTGGGGCTTAAGCCCGGGACCTCCAGCACTCGAGGTGGACACATACCTTGATACAACTCAGCCCCCTTCGTCTTTGCAGCCCAGTTGCAATATGTGTTGCTGGAATTAGGTATAAGCTAAATAAGAGCCTCACAATCTGCAAGGGCCTAAACAATTCATTTTTCCCCACACCTATAGAGAAATTTAAAAAAATGAAATGAGAGCTATGTCACCGAGGGGGTAGGGGGGGGGGGATATGGTCTTATCATAATATCATCATCGTGTGCCGTGCCAGTAAGCGTAGGTTGTCACGTTTCGCCATCCCACCTGATCACCGGCTCCCTGGAAGAGTTCACTGTTTTTCCCCCCACCCCATTGCTATTCTGACTTCTAACCAGATTGTGACCGGTACTAACATAACTGGAACTCTGCGCTAGCTGCTGAAGAGAAGGACGGAGCATGCATGGGAATGCTCCGAGTGCTGTGATGTCAATTCTTGACACAACTCAAATCAATTCAACTGTCTCACCCCATCCATCTGGCCAGGCCGTCTAGGTATTTATCTTTTTGTCTTCCTCTTGCTGTCTTTCCATCAATTCTGCAAGTTGTTTTCAAGTTCTTCAATCCATCCCGTCTCACATATCCAACAAATATTGACCGTCTTCGTCTAATTGTTCCATGTTGACCCAGCCTGGAGTGGGTACCAGGTGCAGTCCTGGGAAGTAAAGGCGGTCGGCGTAATGTTTACCACATCACCCCCAAATGCTGATTGATTAATAAAACATAAGTCTAGTCCTATATGTCAAACATGCCTCAAGGCGTGGAAAAGTGCCCTTTAGTTTACTTTTAGGTCTAACTGTTCTAGTAAGTTTGCGATTTATGTATGTCTCGGTGAGGAGTGTTTCGTTTATTTTTCTATCCTTCAATAATATTATTTGCAGTCTTCTCAGAACCCACATTTCTGCCGCGAGTAAATCGTTTTTCAGCTCGTCTGCTAATTGTCAATGTTTCGTATGCATACAAATACGCAAGTTGTATATAACACTTTAACTCTTTTCCCCAATGCGAGCTATATCATCTTATTGGTGAGAATAGTGTGTGCATCTTGCTATATGCCAGCTTTGCCAAGGTGATTCGTGTTTTACTGTCTGCGAGGCATCTTGTACCACATTTGACTTCTTACAAATTGTTCACGCTTAGTTGTAGTAGTAGTAGTAGTAGTAGTAGTAGTAGTAGTAGTAGTAGTACATTTTACCTCACCAGGACATCACACAAGCGATAAACACTCGATGACACAAAGTGCCACCATGTGGATGAGGGTCACCCGTGGAGAGGTCACGGAAACTGCGTTCAGCCATTAGACCATATTTATGGCGGGGCTATATTGCGGCCCCTGACAATAGCTAGGGTGGGGCTTGAAAAAAACAAAAACAAAAACAACGAAAAATTGCATCCCACAAGGAAATTAATAGTTAGCGTATAAATAATAATTTTCACTTAGTATAAAGTGTACAGAAGGTGACATCTTAAGAGGCAGAACTTTTAATGACATAATGATTCTGCCTTCGGGTAAACACTAAGAAAATAGTTTAAGTTATTAATAAGAACTTTTTAGGAGAATAAAATAATATCATTTCTGTGATTGTACAAACATATCCTTGTTTATATATATATTTTTATTAAAATGAGGCGACATTCTATTTCCATTGTCCAAATATTTGAAATATACATTTTACAATTGTCTTCGATTAGCTGAGTAGTAAGTAGCGGGTTAATGCATATAATTTTGGAGAGATTTCCACTAAATAATCTTTGATATTCCGCCACTACCAAAGAAATAGAGGGGGAAACGACTTACGCCGCTGACCCACTTTCGGTTATAACTGTGACTAGTTTCTTCGCATTGAATAAAATAACTTAGAATTGCATGCCACAAAGAGTCATGAAAAGGACTCCTGCAGTAATGATGCGATCAGAGTAGACGAAGCCAGATACTTTCCCGGTTGACGACAAAGTCTTCTACCGTCGAGTCAGTGGGAGATAGGTCGCTGATAAATAAACCACAGACGCCAGTGCATTCCTGTTAATAGATTATATTGAAAAAAAATTGGATAAAATAATTGTTTTTAAAGGGAGATTATCGTAGTCTATTTTTGAAGAACTTAAAAGACAGTTTTATCTCCCTTACATAACAATCGGGTATCTGGTAATCACGGTTCCAACTTAAAATGGTCACCCTGAAGCTGCTGCGTTCCTGTAAACTTACTGTAAAGTAAATTTAGGTCCCTTTTCCACCCCTTTAGGCGTATAGGACATATAGAGCTGGATCTATATTTTTATAGATCAATCGGCACAATATGGGTGATGTGGTCATCATCACGCTGGTCGCCTTTACTTCCCGGGACTGCTCCTGGTATCCACTCAAGGCTGAGTCGACCTGAGAGACAGGGTGATTTTTAAAAAAAGTTTTGCTTTGCAAGGGAGCGAACACACTATCTTCCGATCTGCACCCGAGCGTCTAGCCGCTACGCCACGGGGACTCCCACGCTGCGTTCCTGTGCCAAAGAAAATCACACGTAAAACAAATTGTTACAGTATAAATTAAAATAACAGTATTCCCAAGCATACTTATTCATTGATTGTTTTTCCCCACAAGGCGGCTGACTGACTGATGTTCAAACCCAACAGGACATCACACCAAGCGATAAACACCCTGTGACACAAAGTGCCACCGTTCGGATAAGGATCTAAGAAAGCCCCTTCAACTCATAGGTTGGGTTATGTTATGGTCCCCTGCAACAGCCAGGGTGGGGCTTTGAAACAGCACAAATTTGCGTCCGACATTAGTACGCAATATTACGATGTTGCAAAAGGAGGCTACCTGAAGGTTCCAAGCAGTGAAATTGCATCTTGCCCCAATATGAGGTACAATTTGTCTGTATGTTATGTTGTCTTCGAACCTAATATAACCTTATGGTTGAAGGGGATTTTATAACTTGTGCCCGGTTGATTCTCATCCGAATAGTGGCATTTTTTATCACCGTTTGTTTATCGCTACATGTACGGTCCTAGTACAGTTGAACGTCCCTAACGAACTCACTCACCCTAGTATAACCCAACGGTTGAATGAAATTTCTGTAACTTGAGTGTGAAAGATTCTCATCCTAATCGTGATTCTTTGTGCCATCTGGTGTTTATCGCTCGTTGTGAAGTCCTGATTAGCTGAACATCCATCAAGCTTCGAAACTAATGAAATCAAAGACTATCGTCCTGGATGGCAACCAAACATGACAAATACCAGGTAACCGGTTCAGCCTTCTAAGAAGTTATAATCAGGCCACCAGTAACAACTGTACCAAGTGTTACCCTGGTGTACCATGCTGTTAGAAATATTTTGTGTTACTAAACTTCTTTTCTTCTGCCTTTCTATCCCCCAATGGAGCATAGGCTCCCAACCAACTCACACCAAGTCGTTCTATCCTTCGCCATTACATGGAGCCTCTAAACTACCTACCATTATTGAAGGGTCTAAGTTGCTCTTTTTCCCATGTACAGAAGTTCTTCATTTTTTTTAATTTATTTTTTTACAAGTTTCTTTTTATTTCAAATACATTTTAAGTTTTATTTGTCATTCAGTACGCTGTTGTTGTTGTTGTTTGTAATATGTCAAGGGACAGGGACGCTGGCCTAAGGAAAACATGGGGCAAGTGGGGCTCTACCCCAACACATTATATGGGTGAATGAACTAAGTCTCGCTTGAGTGCCTTTGATGATGACAATGAAAATGATGATGATGGTGATTAAGTACTAAATGGCAAAATATAATGACATATTTGAAATTATATAATAGGTGTAAACCAAATCCTAAAATAGAGTACTTCTATAATGATGGCAACAACGGTCCCCAAATCCCGTGCTATAATTATGGAAGACATTTTATTGACACGCAGTGACACTCACCATCGCCTTGGGCTGTAACTCTAGTGCTTCAGCACAGCACAATATACCGCTGTGGGCTTGAAAGAGGGACACGTGTGTAGACAGTATACATAAGTGTTTCCCAACGTATGGCCCATTGGGAAAGGGGGTTTCGTGTAATTGTTTAGGAAGGCAATTTGATTGTTAATGAGGGCAATTCAAAATGGACTCGTCCAGAGTTTAAGTTAAATAGGGATATCGAGAAAAGATATAAAACTGAACGGAAAGTATAATAGCAAGCTTCACAATATAACAAATACAAACAAAGCGTGAACGTTGCGGCTATGGAGCCTTCATCAGCACATACAAATCAAACAATACTACACAGATACACAAAATCACCTAGCTGGTAGCTCGAAGCAGCCAGGTCGGTGGTTGGGCATACGGAATTTATAAAGACTTTGGAGGAGGCGTGGTACAATAAAAAAGGTTGAGACACACTGGTATACGTGCTTGGGGCGGGGTGAGGTAGCTTAGCCAACTTACAAAATAGGCAGGCTAAGAAGTAACCCCCCCCCCCCTCCCCCTTTCCCTTCCCCATGTAAAAAACACTTTGGGAGTAGTCCTCAAGGTACATGAGCCTCCAAGTTGTGGCATCCCTTGATCGGAGCACGGCCTTCTCTGTTTATCTACAGACGGACCTGATCGGAGCGACATTCTGTATCAGACTTGCAACACGAGGTTTTCTCCGTAATTTTGTACCAAAATGTAATGGTTACAATTTCAAGTCTAAGTGATCGCAACTATAATTTCCACAATTGTCGTGCATGGAGAACATTTTCCGGTCATTGATACCGAGAAATAAATAACGCAGACAACAATAACAGATCGTTGAGACAGCTGATAGCCGTGGTTTCCTTAACAACTAGGTACAGTCATTGATGAAACAAGTTTTAGATACATTTCTCATATTCACATGTGTTTTATCGAATTCTGCAACAGTATGTTTTGAATTAGCTAGCTAGTCGTTAAATAAAAAAATTATAATTGTGGACAATTTTTAATTCCTTATTTTTATTTATTTAATTCCATAAATTTAAATGTAATGACACTGTGATAGATAGCTAGAGTATCTCAATACAGTAATATATATATATATATATATATATATATATATATATATATATATATATATATATATATATATATATATATATATGCACTCTTGAGATAATGCACTCTGGTACATAACATAGTAAAGAATTTTAAATGTATGACAGGGAAATTAATACAATACATCGTTTTCTGTTTACAATATTCTCGTCTTTTTCCTATACTGTTTTAGTAATTTAAAATATTTATTCTAATTATGTTTATGGATGAAAAGCAGGTGGGCTGGCTCTCCTTTAAATAACGGTTGCTAGCTGGAAGGCGATGGCCGCTTACTTAGTCGGAGTTCAGTCCCCTGGTTGCAGTGCAATTACGGAGTGGAAAAGGGGGAACGAAACAAATGAGATAGTTACCTGTCATCCTAGGGTTAGGGGTAGGGTTTGGGGTAGGGGTAGGGTTAGGGTAACACATCACGGAAATCCACGCAAGCTTTCGCTCATTACGATATACAGATCCGCAGGTCTCACATCTACGGTCACTAAGTCTTGCGTCGGAAAAACGCAGTCGCTAATGTCAGTCGCAGCGTGTGGTCTAGCTCTAGCAGCCATGTCGACATCACTTTGTTTTTTGTTCGTGACTTGTCCACTCCGTAATTGCACTGCAGCCAGGGGAGTGAACTCATACTAAGCGGCCGTTGACATCCAACTAGCGACCGTTATTTAAAGGAGAACCGGAAGGCTGCTTGTTTAACCCTTTCAAGACTACATTTTTTTTCTGGGGTTTGGATAGCATTAATTTTGAGCGGAATTGTTTTTATTGCAACTCGACAAAGCCAAATCAAAACCTTCCTGAAGAAGACGTATTGGCTGTATTGTGACATATAATATATCAAATTAAAGATAAATGAGTGCGGAATAAATCTAAACTATTCAAGTTTCAGTATTACAACAAAATATTAAAATCACACAACATTCAAGGATGTTAGACACATATAAAGATTATTTATATAAAAATGGTTGTGCTTACCTTACTTTTTCCTTGTTCAGCAACACTGCTATCCAATTCTAAGAATTCCAATGCCTTCTGTATCAGCTAGTCTTTATGTGAAACAAGTATTTTAAATACATGTCAGATTTCACAAGTACTGAAAATCGGGAAAACAGCTGATCGAAACAGATGATCCAACTAAAATACTTTGTTTAATTTTCATATCCTAAACTACATTATCACCAATAGGTTTGTCACTTAAATATCAATCATAATATCAAGACTATTTTCACCATCTGACAGAGATTCATCAACGACAGAACAATATGAATAGTTCTAGACCTTTTCCTTTATGATTTTACATAGCAAAATCACGTAAAAATTGTTAAAAAAAAAGGAATGCAAAAGCCACGCGGAAAATCGCAAATGAAAGGACTTCCTGTTTTGAATCTGAATTTTTCAAAAACATGTTCATAAAAGTTTGTTTTCCCCACAAATGGGACAAAAGTAGAGTGTCTCTTTGATACGCCAGTATACTAGCGACTAGTCCGATAAATTCATACTCCAGTTTACTGGCGAAAAGTCCTCAAAGAGTTCAATATTTTAATTGCAAGCAGTGAGCAGATAATTAATAATTACGGTTAAAGAGGAGGGATGACATAACACATCCCTGTCTTACACCTGTCTCTACTGGGAAAGATGTATTGTAATTTTTTGTACTGCAGGAAAAGTCCTTATAGAAGAGGGCAATTATGATGACTATCTTTTCTGGAATTCCATAATCTCGTAATATTTTCCAGAGAAAAATAGAGGTTCTGCTGTCAACAAATTGACATTTCTAGCTTCTATGGGATATTTAATGTGCACAACTGCCCACATGGGACTTTCTGTTGTTTTTTTTTTTTAAACACTTTTTATAGAAGACTGTATCTTCAGGTTCACAGCCCAAGAGACAAGAAGGAAATGAGTTGTTAAAAATGAATGTCGTCTGTAACAAAATTCCCAGCTAAACAGAACTAGGTTAACTTCCAAGCCAAAGCTGGTTACCAAAGCCTCACATCCTTCTTATTTGAATTTTTTTTTTCCATTTCTTTCTTTCTTTCTTTCTTTCTTTCTTTCTTTCTTTCTTTCTTTCTTTCTTTCTTTCTTTCTTTCTTTCTTTCTTTCTTTCTTTCTTTCTTTCTTTCTTTCTTTCTTTCTTTCTTTCTTTCTTTCTTTCTTCTTTCTTTCTTTCTTTTTTCTTTTTCTTTCTTTCTTTCTTTCTTTCTTCTTTCTTTCTTTCTTTCTTTCTTTCTTTTTCTTTCTTTTTCTTTCTTTCTTTCTTTTTTCTTTCTTTTTCTTTCTTTCTTTCTTTCTTTCTTTCTTTCTTTCTTTCTTTCTTTCTTTCTTTCTTTCTTTCTTTCTTTCTTTCTTTTTTCTTTCTTTCTTTCTTTCTTTCTTTTTTTCTTTCTTTCTTTCTTTCTTTCTTTCTTTCTTTCTTTCTTTCTTTCTTTCTTTCTTTCTTTCTTTCTTTCTTTCTTTCTTTCTTTCTTTCTTTCTTTCTTTCTTTCTTTCTTTTATGTTAGTAACATTTAAACATGTACTAATGAAATCCATATTTGTTTCTGCTTACCTTTGGCTTGCATGAGAACTGACATATCTAGTAAACTGTTGGTAAGAAAAATGACAATTTTATCTGCATGTTCTTTCTTATTGTATATGTGTGCCATGTGTGGTATCTGCCAGCTGTTGAACTGCACTAGGTATTCCATGCTCACTGCATGACTCTCATTTTTGTGGTTGTATGGCATTGACATCTGTATTTCCCTTGTGGGTTCTGAGACCTCATGCATGTGTGTGTGTGTGTGGAAAAGAAGATGGAAACGGGGGGGGGGGGGGGGGGGGAGAGACCTACTTAACAGGTGTGTTGTAAAATACTACTAATTAAGGGTATACCCTAAAATCAGATGTGTTGGGCAGAACATAGATATGACAGCCTAGCTGTGAACCACAGTAAAATGTGCTATCCGTCCTTAAGAGGGTGAATGCTGCAGAAGAAGAAATCTGTTTTGAGCCACATTATATGGCCCACATTACCACAAACATCATTGTGTGTCATTAATGCTATCTGTTTTTGACTGTACTAGATGCCCCACAGTCACAGCGTGATTATCCTTGTTGGGGTTTTGTGCCATTTGTGCAAATTATATTTTACTGCACTAGAGTCAACGCATAATTTTTGTTACTGTAGTTGTGGGACATTTCTGCTGTCTGTGGTGTACTGCACTAGATAGTCCAGAGCCACAGCAGGACTTTTTTCACTGTAGTTGAATGACATTTCTGATATCTTTATTTTACTGCACTAGATAGTCCAGAGCCACAGCAGAACTTTTCTCACTGTAGTTGTGGGACATTTCTGTTATCTTTATTTTACTGCACTTGATAGTCCAGCACCACAGCAGGACTTTTCTCACTATAGTTGTGGGACATTTCTGTTATCTTTATTTTACTGCACTAGATTGTCAAGAGCCACAGCAGGACTTTTCTCATCATGGTTGTTGTGAAACGTGTGCTATCTGTATTGTACTGATTTAGATAGTCCACTTTCGCAATATTATTCATGGTTGTTGTGAAACGTGTGCTATCTGTATTGTACTGATTTAGATAGTCCACTTTTGCAGTATTATTCTGCTTGTTGTGGTTGTGTGACATTATGGTATTTGTCAATTGTTGTACTGCACTGCATAGTCTACAGCAGGGCTTTTTTTTCCTGTAGATGAAAAGTTTATTTTCTCTCAGTATCAGTTTAAATTCTCTCAGTCCTTAAGAAAGAGAATAGGGGCTTTTAGCTTTTGAGCTAAAATGGTATAGAAAGATTCTCAGAATATCTGGGACAAAGAAGAGGAGAAATATTAACATCTTAAAAAGTCTGAACATTAAGGCATCCTTTCATGGAAGCTGAAATATTTTTGTTATATCAAGGGCCACAACGGATTGGAAAAAACTATAGCAAAAGGCATGGTACCAGGAAGAAGGGCAGGGGGCTGGCCGACACGAAGATGGACACAGGATATAAGTGACTCCCTGAGTATGAAAGTACATGAGGTAGGAGAACTGGTGAGAGACCGAGTTTCTTTCAGGCAGACTGTGATGAGAGCGATGTTCTGCAAAGGACTTGCTACATGATGATGATGAGATAAAAAGGTGCCGGTACACACTGAAATGTGTCTTTAGAATGTGCTGGTACTCCCTGAAAAGCACTGTGAAAAATATGCCTGAAATAAGTGCCGGTACTGCGTACTGTTGTGTACCACCAGAAAAAAATTGCCTAGGTCTATAGTCACAACATGATTTTTTTTTTATGGTTGTGCTATTCTTAGGCTGAGTAGCAGCTGCCAAATGATTAAGAATGCAGGTCTCTTATTCAGGAGACACAGGTTCGAATCCTTGGTGAAGTTGTAGATTATTTCTGTTTGCTGTCTGTCTTGTACTACTCTTAATAGTCCACGGTTGTAACAAGATTTTTCTCATTTTGGTTGTGTGGTATTTGTGCTATCGGTATTGTACTGCACTAGATACTCCACAGTTGCAACCCAATTATCCTTGTTGTTGTTGTGTGACATCTGTGGTATTTGCCAACTGTTGTACTGCACTAGATACTCCACAGTTGCAACCCAATTATCCTTGTTGTGGTTGTGTGACATTTTTGGTATCTGCCAACTGTTGTACTGCACTAGATACTCCACAGTTGCAACCCAATTATCCTCGATGCGGTTGTGTGACATTTCTGGTGTCTGTAAATTATTGTATATAACTCAAGAAGACAAGGATGGCCATCATATCACCAAAACTAAAACCATGGTGATCTCAAGGGAGGAAAAGAAACATCAAATTATGATGTGACAATATGTGTTGGAGTAAGTCAACCAGTTCAAATACCGTCGAGTTGTAATAGGCCAGAATGGAGGCATTATGTCATAGTTGGCCACTTAAAAAAGTAATTGCTGGGAGGCTTTTCCCGGCCATAAATCAAGGGCTTTTAACAAAAAGAGAAATTAGCAAGAGGAAAAAAATGGCTGTATACTGCTGTATCTATATGCCGGTCCTGACATATGGGTGTGAGTCATGGGCAATGATAACTAACAGAAGCCAGCTCAAGGCCTCAGAAAGATGGTCAAAGGGACAAAGTTAGCAGTCAAAGAATATGTCAGGACCTTAAACCCCAGGCCTTATGAATGCGAGTTGATCAGTCACCATTGGGATTGTTTGGACATGTGTATAAAGTTAGAGAGAATTGGTCACCACCGCAGACTTTGCAGGCCAAGAACAAGGGGATTAGACCACCAGCCTGACCAAGGGATCGCTGGGAAGACAACATCCAACAGTCCATGACTGATAGAAGACTGGAATGGAACAAAGCCATAAAGAAAACTGCTGAAAGAGAAGTCTGGCAATTTCAGGCAGACCTCTACACCTTGACGTATAAGATTATTGACTAAGTGAGTGAGTAAGTCTCTGTTGTACTGCATGATTACAGTTATTGTGACGTGACGCGTGGTTTAAATGTTTATGTTGTTGAGTAGGGATCTTCCTTTCAACACATTCTCTCCACTAGATAAACCGAACTAAAATCTGAGCTATGTTGCTCTCAGACAAAGTCCTGGATAACCAAGAAAACAGCCATATTGGCTCGTTAAGTATATTAACATTAGCTGAACTTGGTACCCACAAGAGAAAGCAAGGAATTTTAGATGTCTATCATACTAAATGAATTATTAGACAGGGCAAGTGATTCCTCCGTCATCTACCTTCTCCCGGTGTTATTATGAATAATTAAAGAATTATTATATTCTTTGAGCCCCCCACCAAATGGTATTCTATCCTAACAGTTTAATTAAACATGTAAGAACAGACATTTGGAATTTAACAAACTATGTAGTTTAAAACTTGACATACAGCTTTATTTACTACAATGAAATTACCAGTTTGTTGATTTACACAAACAGTGACTGGTTAACTTGATGATGGTGGTAAGCTTCAGCGAGAAAAACAGCTCGGGGTTTAGAGTGGTATGATAATGATGATAAAAGGTTAACATAAAGGGGTTAACTCAACTTATAAGCCTCTGACAGCCGTGAGGAACTGTCAAGCTTGTCCAACTCTTCCTTGCCTGTTGTCTGCCTGTTTCAGCTTATTCTCCACTTCATCCCCTCCTCGGTCTCCACATCGTTCTCCACCTCGTTCTCCACCTCGTTCTCCACCTCGTTCCCCACCTCGTTCCCAGCTGGCCGAGTCTAACACAATGTAGGCTACTTCATGGACTGATCGTCACATGGGCGCTGTAATCATGGAAACAAAACACATACGTGTAGTATCTTGACTTACACTAAGAATACATGTATCAATTAATACAACATATAATAATAAGATATAGCCCATCACTCCTCCTCATATTCCACATCCTCTCCAGTCTAGTCTGAAGGTCTTTTGTCTTACATGGGCGTCACATATCCTGCCTTCCCTCAAATGCTATGTCATGATAGTTGACTTTCTAAGTCTGTTGTCCGTCTTCACTCAGACTTCCAACTGGCTGACATTGATCTTACATGACCACGTGGAGCAGGTTCTGAGCTGAACACGCAAACAATTTATATGTGCACGCTGTCCTGAATATTATCTTTCAGTGACCGTGAATTCTATACACCCATCATCCTTCCCCTGGGGTTATAAATCCCCTGTTCAGGTGAACTCATTAAGTGAGCACATGGTGGGCACACAAAACGTAGCAGCATCCCTGCACATATTTGGGCATAATTTCCCACAGTCCAAACTCATGTTTTGGCTGATCATGGAAACAATATAATTACATTTCATTATAGCAAATGTCATTGTTCACATCTTATTTTATACACATGAAAACATACAATGAAAAACATGTGACACAAACATACAAGAAATAGGAATAGTTTAGCAGTTCCCTAACTTGAGATACTGAATATTCACACAGAACTATTTTAAGCAGAATGTGCAGACAAATTAGGAAAAGGTAGTATAGACTAAGCCTAACTCCCTAACCTAAGTATACAAGATTAAAATTAATATTTTCTCTTACCTGGGAACTTCCCATTAATCGCCAAAACAGAATGCGACCGTAAAATTACCTTCACGTCGATCTGTGTTGTTTGCCGGCAGGCTGCGATTAATGACGGGAATTCCACAGGCTCGAAGTATAAGTATCAATCTATTGTCCAAATTAATCTCCTCCCTTTCCTGAGTTCTTACCCAACCCTCAAGATGATGGCTTAAGCACCGCCCCTGAGGTAACTATCAGATCACTTGGCTAACCAGTGACCTGTCACTCACAGTGAACGGCCTACAGTACGACCTTGACCAAGATAAAACATTCCTAATTGCCAAACACCTGTTCTCTCCAGAATTACACTGACGTGTTAAACTCCGACCTCCCGGCTCCACCATGTCTAGCGTCTACTCAATTCCCCTGTTCAAAAGGGCCCCGCTCAGTCTCTACAGTCTGGTCAGGAGATAGCATTCTGACACTGGCGTGAGAATAGAATTCCTAGCTACAGTGTAAAGTTTTAGGTAATATTACTCAAGGTTGGGTTGCTTTGTCTGGACTAAGGACTGGAAACATTTAAATCAATACGGTTTAAAGTAATATTAGGGTAAAGGGCAGAGTAAATATAATCCTCTCTCTTTAGAACCAGAAGAACTTATTACAAGTACTAACTTCTGGAATCACTGAGATCGTCTCGTGACAGTTATCCTGATTTTGGTTGTTTGCCATATGTCTTGTGTGTAGGCTGTTGATCTGCACTAAGTAAGTGTATGGTCACAGTGTAATTGTTTTTTTAGTGAGAATTTGTTTAAAATAAAGAACCCTTGTCAGGTCATTGATGCATTGGGCACATGGCACAAGATTCATATTGTTATAGGCCAGTCACGTGGTGTACTGGCCACCTTTACTTTCCAGGAATTTACCTTATACCCTTTTTTGGCTATAACAACAAATTGACACACTAGACTAGTATTCTTCAGGCTGTGGGTATCCTGGTTCTTTGCAGCATAAATTGTAAAACCTCTGTCCAGCAGCAGATGTCACATTAGCTGAAAATTGTAGTTTTTATGGCATCAGATTTGTCAGATAAACTGCTGTCCCCACAAAAAACCCTTTGTGACCCTGCTTGGGGTCGTGACCTATAAGTTTGGAATCTATGTCTAAAAAGAATGAATGTTGATGTGAAAAGCCCAATGTGCTGGGCTAGATTCCATCCATGATATTAAAACAGCTGCACAGGGTACAGCAGAACAAAAGAGTAGACTGCAAGCCTTATGTGCCATCTAATGGCAAACAGAACGATGATGATGAGGATGACATTGATATGTATTAGGAAATCATAGCCATTCATGCCTATCAGCGTGGCACTTGATCGTGATGACAGTACATAGCATTGTTTGTCATTTTTTTTATTTAAAGCATGAATAACAGCCCCCATGCACAGAAAAGCAAAAGCTTAACTAAAAACCAACTGAAAAGACAAAGTTCTCACCATCTGTCAAATGTGTACTTTGCCAAAAACAGTGACATCCTTTCTAAAGTCTTATCAAAGTGGGAAATGATTCAGGCATACAGCATAGACCTACAGCCTAGCTATACAGTCACAATTACAATCCCAGGCATAAACAGAAAGGCTGAAGAATATGATGCAAAGACCCTCGAATATGTCTACAACTCTTACCCAAAACGGACACATGTTTACACCGATGGATCAATGGAGGGAGCAGAAAGAAATGAAGGAGCTGGATCGGTCATCGTGCTGCAAGATGGGACCACATTAAAAACATCATGCACCTCCGGAAGACTGTCAAGAAACTTTAAAGCAAAGCAGCAAGCAATTATTTATGCAGCCAAAGTGCTTAATAAGGAAAGAAAAATTAAAAACAGCAAAATTGTTTTCTGTTGTGACTGCATGTCAGTCCTCCAGACAACTCAGAGGGATCCTCGAGACAACATGGAGAGAGAACTGACCCACCAGCTAAACCGACTCTCAGAAAAGAAATCGTTTCCAGTGGATCCGGGCTCACTGCAGCATACCAGGATTTGATTTGATTCATTTGAAACAACACACCCATCCACTATCATTACCAGAAATCAAAACACTCATCAGGGGAAAATACAAGGAATTGTGGAGAGAACAAACCAACAGTAAACATCCACTCTACAGAAAGCAACATACAACAGTTTTCCATCTACAAACAGGACACTGTAGACTCAACTACCACATGCATAAAATAAAGTCTGTAAAGTCCCCACAGTGTGCCTCTCAGCCAGGACCACAATCACCGCAGCACATTCTGCAAACCTGCCCACTCTATCTACAACTTTGAAAAGAAATATGGTCTCAAAAGCAAAGTGTGCAGAGCAAGCTATGGGGAACCATAAAGGACCTGCTACCGAGTTTATAGAGGCAACCCACCTGATGGTCGGATCTGAGTATACGAAACTCCCCCCCCCCAATGTATGTTCTAGTTATTTATTTAACCTCAGATTTTGTGCTGGTTAATCACTTTATTTGACTCATCAAAATTCTGTTACCAAATTTATTTTGTTCCTAACTCAAGAATGTCCTGCTCTGGTTATTATTGTATTCTTCTTCTTCTTCGCGTTCACCAGCTGTAAACTCTGGTGTAAAGTTCTGGTTGTTCGTCCACTTCTGGACTGCAGTCCTGTTCCAGAACCTGAGTGTTGCGTGTGCATCAGTTTTACAGATAAGATTCAATTGAATGCAGACTGCTGGTTCCTTGCCTCTCAGGCAGATGCACTCCGACTTCAAAGGAAGCTCCCCAGTTAGTCGACTCTTACGACATGCTTTTGGGGAGGCAGTGGGTCTATTCTTGTTTTCCCCACAATAGGGCCCCGGAACCCACACGGGGATTGTATTTAACTGCTACCTCTGAAATATGTTACTTATTCCCTAGCTGACCCTGTATCTTGTATATTAATACCATCTGTTTGAGACTTTTATTACACAGAAATGGCAGAAGCCTGTAGAGTTGGAGAATGTACACCCCTTGTGCAAATTAATTGAAACAGACAATGGGGGAATTGAAGAACATTTAGTGTTTTATTTTTCTTGGAAAATTGTTATTGTGTATCATGGGTAAATACAGAGCCATGGTAGTGTAGTGGCTAGATGCAGATTTATAACTGATTAACCCACATTGGTCAAGTATTCATGTCTGATTAACCTGCTTTGGTCAAATTGTCATATCTGATTAACCTGCATTCGTCAAACAGTCACATCTGATTAACATGCGTTGGTCACATATTCAAGCCTGATTAACCTGCATTGTCAAATATTCATGTCTGATTAACCTTCATTGGTCAGATACTCACGTCTCAATAACCTTGTTTTTCTCTTCCCCAGGTTGTGGCAGCCATGGCTTTATAGTACACATGGAATTGTCTTTTCTGTGGAGCCGTACTGTCGTAGTGTTTGCATATACAGGCCGTTATCATACACACCACACCTACAAATATCCATTCCCCCCCAGTTAATTTTTCTGATGAGATCCATCGGTAGTGGATCTCATCAACACATTTCATTTGAATCTTTGTGATATTTTGCTTAAAAAAACAAAATACTACCACTGCCTAATGTTAACTGTTTTGATGTGGATCTGATACTGATTGTTACTACCAACTTCCCGCATGGAATGGAAATGATATGGACTTGATACTCGACGTTGAAACCAACTTCTCACGCTATCCACTATTATGCGGACTTGATGCTCAATGTGGAAACCAACTTCTCTGTTTATTTCTGATATTTACTTTCAAACATGGCATACGTTGCTGTTGTTATTTATTAAATGGCTACATTTCACAAATCAACCATCATTAATTCAAATGACAATCATTCAAAATCTAAAAATTCCATTGCAAATTTGTGAACTCTGAACTGTGTCATGGATCGTAAAGAAACAGATGCACTTTGGGTAGATTTCATGGAGCCCAGGCAACAGAACTATAGGTAAGAGTATCATTTTATTTTTTTAATAGTTTTTTTGTGCGTTTTATTGTTGTTGTTGTGAATGTGGATATTGTACACAAAGTGTATATTTGTGACTTATTAGTGTTTCTGTACTAAATAAGTAGTTATTATAGAGGTCTTCTTCTTCTTTTTTTTTTCTTCTTCTTATTCTTCTTCTTCTTCTTCCAACTGTCTTGTTGAGCAGCTTTCACTGGCCTCACTGGCTGGTGTAAATTGCTATATACTCTGCCCCCCCTCCCCAATTTTGGAAGTCACCGTGGCGGAGAGGCTAGATGCTCACCGTGGATTGGAGGGTCGTGGGTTCGCTCCCTTTCCGGGAAGTAGAGGCGGCTGATGTGATGCTGACTACATCACCTATCTTGTGCCGATTGGTCTATAAAATATAGATCTAGCCCTATATACCCTATACGCCTAAAGGCGTGGAAAAGGGTCCTTTACTTTTACTTTACTTTACCCCCAACTTTCCTTAGTAATATGATTTCTGCAAATAAACAGCTTGACCAGTCACTTTTAGGAATATATTAAAGGGCTTCAGTGGGTGAGTATATCTGGCCAAAGGGATTATAATCCTAAATTATCCAACAAGATATCTTTTTACTAGGAAAGCTGAGCTTTATGTTTATAACAGATTTTTCTCTGTATTGCCCGCGACCAGGTTGGTAATTCTGAATATCGGCCTACTGTTCAAAAGGGTTGCACACCTCTGCTTTACAGCATCGCTGTGACATTTGCCCCTGAACAGTTTCTTTCCTCCCTTATACTAAATAGTTATCACATTGTCAAGTAGTTTTTCTAGTGGTCCTCTTCTTCTTCTTTTTCTTCTTCTGCTAATTCCTTTTCTTCTTCTTCTTCTTTTTCTTCTTCTTCTGCTTCTTCATCTTTCAATTCTTCATAATTGTTATGTCCCTTTACAGCATGGCTGCAATATTTGCCCCATTTGACACATCCAGCTTCAGGCATCTGTTGCCCGGCCTATCCTTCCTGGTTTCAAAATTAAAAAAGTGTTTATGTTATAAGTACAGTAGTATCAGCAGTAATTTCATCTCGGTGAAATATTGGTCTAGTGGAGATGTCAAGATCTTCTGGCAACCTCTAGGAATAGGAAAGGCTTCTGCAATGCTTTACTAATTCACAAGTTTGGTCGAAAAAACATCTGACGTATAGGACCAGAATACAAGTTTATGACACTTGTCTCCTAGCCATGCTCTTATATGAAACCCAACAAAACCTTGATTCTATATGCTTGTCAAGAAAAAAGATTGAACACTTTCCACATATGCTGTATGAGACACATTCTTGATAGTTCATGAAAACACTTTGTCCCCAACAAGTGTTTACTGAAATCAGCAGGACTGTCAGCAGTGTACTTTCTGCTGAAGTAACAGAGCCTGCACTGGTTGGGATATTTCTCTTACATGGAGGAGGGTCACATTCCAACTGATCTCGGTGATGGACCGGAAACATGGGGACATGATTTTAGGAAGGTCAGGGCTATGCTGTTAAGGATATGTGCTTGTGCTAACCTGACCTGAATCATTGACACAGACACATGGAAGAAATCAGCTGCAGACAGTGACAGACAGACTGTAACACTTGGCAAGGGGCCAAACTCAGCAAACTGTAGAGAGGGGACAACTAAGAAACCCAACCTCAGCAAAATAGAGTTTTAGCGTTTGTATGTGGACTAGAAGCTAGAGATTGTATAGAACCATAGTCTTGGCAGATAATTCATAGTCCCTGGAGACTGTGCATGGTCTCTGGAGACTATGTATGGTCATTGGGGACTATGCGTGGTCGTTGGGGACTATGAGTGGTCCCTGGGGACTATGCATGGTCCCTGTGGACTATACATGGTCCTTGGGGATTATACGTGGTCCCTGGGGACTATGTGTTTTCCCCTGGGACTATACATGGTCCCTGGGGACTATACGTAGTCCATGTGGTCTATACTTGGTCCCTGGAGACTATGCAAGGTCCCTGGGGACTAAGCATGGTCCCTGGGGACTATACGTGGTCCCTGGATACTATACTTGGTCCCTATTTTTATTAATTTGTTGTTGTTGGAAGTCACACAGGGTCATAAGTTGAGGAGAAGATGTATCTTGTACCCTGTCTCAATCACTGTAATTTGATCTTAATATCAGCTTTCTTGAACAAAAAGAGTAACTGAGAAAAACAAATTAAAGGAAAATGTTTGTGTATGTTTCCTTACCTTTGTCCAGGCTTGATGGGGAGTACCATGCATCCCTGCTGCACCCTCATGATGCAGTTTTCTCATCAGCATCCATTGACTGAGCAGCTTCAGCGCTCACACTCCACACTTGCCACTATTTCTAAATGGTACTTTATCATTTGATGACAGTAAAAGCTGTTTGAGTCACACTGGGTTAAAATGATTTATGGCTGAGTGCTTTAACTCGTTAAACACTATCAGAGTCATACAAAAAATATGTGCTCTCTCTACAATGAGGACTGGCTACAGTATACCGCTGTTGTCTTTGAGGCTGTTACCTGTTGAGGCAGTCTCTTTCTTGGTGTGACTTTCATACTTCTTCTTTTTTTAAATCTTTTGTCATCTCCTTGTTACAGGTAGCTCGAGTATGTATTTGTTTATCTTGTTTATGCAGATTTTAGCTTCATCATTTGTCCATCTCTTTCTTGGTTGTCCACTTGCCTTCCTGCCAGTGTTCTGTGGTAAAAAGTATGATATAAAGTTTGGTCTGGCTGCATTCTAGCCAGATAGCTGAACAGTTCCACTTTTTCTCTGTCAGTATAATTCAGACATGGTCTTATTCCAACTTTATGTCTAATGTTAGTATTAGTAACCCTGATCCATCGTGTATTGTTGACTGTCATACTACTGTCGAAAAACTTATAATTGTGTGTTCAGCCGTCCCCTGCAGGAATTAAACCCTAATACTCAAAGATCATAAAACCTTAAAGCACAATTGTTACCTTCTGTGCCATAAACCTGCACATGATTAACTGCCGACAGGGTTTAAACATATTACATTTGGTATACAAGGTGTTCATCTCTTTCAGTTCCACTGTGTGATGAATCTCATACTATCATTTCAAAAATGTGGGAACATACACTTTTTAAAATCACTCCCTACAGGAATTTTGGCCAAGAACTCTAGGATCATGAAATTATTAAAGAACATTCGCTAACATCTAAGCCACAGACCTGCAGGTGATTAGCTACTCATAGTGGTTAAACATCACTCGTTTGGTTTAGAAAGTGTTCAGCTTTGCCAGTCCCCGGCAGTTGTTATTTTAACTCGTTACAACCTATACAGTTGTTACTTTAACTATTACATATATATATATAATATATATATATAATAGTAAAGTTGAGGACCCTTTTCCACGCCTTTAGGCATATAGGGCATATAAGGCTAGACCTACATTTTATAGACCAGTCGGCACAAGATGGGTGATGTGGTCAGCATCACGCCGGTTGCCTCTACTTCCCGGGACTGCACCCGGTACCCAGTCAAGGCTGGGTCGACCTGGGAGCCAAGTTAATTTGTTTTTAAAGTCCGGCTCCGCCAGGGAGCGGACTTCCGATCGCGGTAAGCATCTAGCCGCTCCGCCATGGCGACTCCCGGGCATGAACAGTGTAAAATAAGACAAAAAGTTTAAACATGACTTTTGGTGCTCATCATGGCTGTACTCAACCTTTTATCAAATCAACTGTTAACTGTTTCTAATATAGATGTTTCTCCATGCCATGATACCAGATATCTTCTTTGTTGGTCTCTCCATGCCATGAAACCAGATATCTTCTTTGTTGGTCTCTCACTGCCTCTTTTCCCTTCCATCTTTAGTGTTGTCAAGACATACTGAAAATGTTCTTGTCTCTTGACATATGCAGCAAATATGGATTGTCTTGTTTTGTAGGGCAGGGTAACCAAATGTCTTTGTGAGTTAACCTCTTACAGGATTTTCATTGTGCTTTTTATCTGTCCAGAGTGTTTCCATCCTTTATCTTTAAAATCACATCTCAGCTGCTTTACATAGTTATTTTTTTTCCTTCACTAATCTGCTGATTGGCCATAATTCAGCTTTCTTGGGAAAAAAAGAGTAACTGAGAAAAAAATATGTAAATGAAAAAAAAAAATAAGTCCATATTCCCTTACCTTTGTCCATGCTAGTGACGTTGATTGTGATAACATAACGTAACAATTAACTTCCGTACAACATAATTGAATCTGTATAGCTGTGAAGAACATTTTCTTGCCTCTGTTGACAAAGATATAAATTGCACAGTTAAGTTTATCTCCCTGTGAAATAGCTGTAAAGAACATTTTCTTGACTCTGTGACAAAGATATAAATTGCATAGTAAGTTTATCTTCTTGTGAAATAGCTGTAAAGAACATTTTCTTATCTCTGTTGACAAAGGTATAAATTGCACAGTTAAGTTTAGCTCTCTGTAAAATAGCTGTAAAGAACATTTTATTGCCCCCTTGACAAAGATATAAATTGCACAGTAAGTTAATCTCTCTGTAAAATAGCTGTAAAAACGTGTTTATTGCCTCTGTTGACAAAGATATAAATTGCACAGTTAAGTTTATCTCTCTGTGAAATAGCTGTAAAGAACATTTTATTGCCTCTGTTGACAAAGATATAAATTGCACAGTTAACTTTATCTCCCTGTGAAATAGCTGTAAAGAACATTTTCTCGTCTCAGTTGACAAAGATATAAATGGCACAGTTAAGTTTATCTCTCTGTGAAATAGCTGTAAAGAACATTTTCCTGCCTCTGTTGACAAAGATATAAATTGCACAGTTAAGTTTATCTCTCTGTGAAATAGCTGTAAAGAACATTTTATTGCCTCTGTTGACAAAGATATAAATTGCACAGTAAGTTTATCTTCTTGTGAAATAGCTGTAAAGAACATTTTCTTGTCTCTGTTGACAAAGATATAAATTGCACAGTTAAGTTTATCTCTCTGTAAAATAGCTGTAAAGAACATTTTATTGCCCCCTTGACAAAGATATAAATTGCACAGTGAAGTTTACCTCCCTGTGAAATAGCTGTAAAAAGGTTTTTATTTCCTCTGTTGACAAAGATATAAATTGCACAGTAAGTTTATCTCTCTGTGAAATAGCTGTAAAAACGTTTTTATTGCCTCTGTTGACAAAGATATAAATTGCACAGTTAAGTTATCTCTCTGTGAAATAGCTGTAAAGAACATTTTATTGCCTATGTTGACAAAGATATAAATTGCACAGTTAACTTTATCTCCCTGTGAAATAGCTGTAAAGAACATTTTTTCGTCTCAGTTGACAAAGATATAAATTGCACAGTTAAGTTTATCTCTCTGTGAAATAGCTGTAAAGAACATTTTATTGCCCCCTTGACAAAGATATAAATGGCACATTGAAGTTTATCTCCATGTGAAATAGCTGTAAAGAACATTCTATTGCTCCCTTGACAAAGATATAAATTGCACAGTTTATCTCTTTGTGAAAAAGCTGTAAAGAACATTTTATTGCCCCCTTGACAAAGATATAAATTGCACAGTGAAGTTTATCTCCCTGTGAAAAAGCTGTAAAAAGGTTTTTATTGCCTCTGTTGACAAAGATATAAATTGCACAGTAAGTTTATCTCTCTTTGAAATAGCTGTAAAAACGTTTTTATTGCCTCTGTTGACAAAGATGTAAATTGCACAGTAAGTTTATCTTCTTGTGAAATTGCTCTAAAGAATGTTTTCTCAAGCTTATTGACGAATAGTATAACAGTAAAATATATATATCATCCCTCCCTCCCTTCCCCACGAATGCTACATTAAAACACTAAAAAAAAAAGTCAACTGCAGCTTCACCAACTTTTACAGTGATTCTTAAGACGTCCATTGTTTTCTTCTGGTACTGCCCTTGAAAAACTTTTGGAAGATAGCTGTTTGGCTAAATGACAATAGTGTCCTGGGACTAGCTGCTAAAGAAAAATCACGTTAAAGAAATATTTTTTATACATGGTAAGAAGTCCCTGCAATAGCATCAAAGACATCATCAGAAAAATGGAAATCTAGTAAAAGATGTCAGTGTTAAAAACAGCTACAGAGAAATGAAGATCAAGCAAAATATTGAGCAAAAGCATCAAAAATTGCCTCAGAGAAACTAAGATCTAGCCAAAGATTGAGCAGCAGTGACCTGTGAAGTCATCCCCATGTGGGACGCAAATTTTCGTTTTTTTTTTTTTTTTTGGTATAAGCCCCAGTGGCCGCAATATAGCCCGGCATAAATATGGTCAAATAGCTGAATGCGGTTTCCGGGACCTCTCCAGGTGTGATCCTCATCCACTTTGTGTCATTGGGTGTTTATCGCTTGTGTGATGTCCTGGTGGTGTAACATGTACTACTACTACTACTACTACTAATTAAGCAGCAGCATAAAGAATTGCCTCAGAAAAATGAAGAACAGGCAAAAGATGGAACAATAGCATCAAGAATTGCCTCAGAAAAACGAAGATCAAGCAAAATATGAAACAACAGCATCAAGAATTGCATCAGAAAAAATGAAGATCAGGCAAAATATGAAACAACAGCATCAAGAATAGCCTCAGAAAAAACTATGACTGTGCGTTTGTGTATATCAGTGTATATTTCAGCTGTCTGCTCAGTGTGTCGCACAAAGCATGGACTCTGTGGCTCTAGCAACAATCCTCATGGATCGCTGCAAAAACTGATGTCATTAACTGAACGACATGAAACAAATACATGACTTCAGAGCTAGAGGCAACGACTGGACCACTTCGCCACGGAGATCCCTACTCTGTGGAAACACTTTTTGAAGGTGACTTTGGTATTCTGACTGACGTTTCTACGTCGGCGTCTGTAGATCATGCCTTGCAAACATCATCATCATGTGCCCTTCCAATTGGCGGAGGCGCTCATGTGTCTCCACAGGTCATGATCCTTGGTTGCCTGGAACAACTCTCTTGATGATATCCCTCAATGCCATCGTTTCAGCCCATCCAGCATCATCTCTCTTGGTCTGCCTCTACGCCTTTTTCCACTGATCTTTCCAGTTGTCACGATGTTCTCCAATGTCCCTCTTCTCATTACATGGCCAAAGAACAGTGTCTCTTTCTTATTATTGTAAATAGAGATCTACTTTCTTTAACTTATTGTTAGTTACTCAGCCCATCCCAGATATTCGTAACATTCGTCTCAGAAACCACATCTCTGTTGCTTCCAAATTCTTTCTAATTTGTTTACTGACATTCCAAGATTCGCTGCCATACAGCAGAACAAGTTATATGTAACATTTTAGCAACCTCTTTCTGACATTAAATGAGAGCGATTTATTGCATATTTTTTATTTTATGAAATGCAGCTTTCGCTTTTTATATTCTGTTTTTAATCTGTCACACATTTTCTATCTGATTATATGATTGTGCCCAGATATTTGAATTTATTGACTTGGTTAATCCCAGCTGCGGGCGATTTTGGAGCAGACAGCCTTGCGTTGGTTTCGACAGTAATATTGAGAGTCGATCATTTAGATGGCAGTGGCAACCAACTAAACGTAAAATTGCCTGGTGACATTACAAAAATACACACAAAAATGCAAGGGGTTAGATCTGTAGTGTCCTGTAAATGATGGGCTGAATGCTCTGCGAAAAATAAGTGATGACTATGCTTCTGCAACTGTGACAAGACTGCAAAAACGGCATGTTAAAAAGGGTGCTTCCAAACGAGAGCATTATACAGGAAGCCGAAGAAGAAGAAAGAAGCCAACACCAGAGTAGCATGGTCAGCCGCTAAACACTGCGGGATTTTCACAGAAGGGAATCCGAGCTCTTACGACAGTTCGATGTGCAGTGAGAGGTTAGAGGTTTTGAACTACGGATCAACGTCATGGCACACGGGAAGTAAAACCCATAAGTGCTCCGTTCTTCTTCTAACTCTAGTCTGAGTCCGAAGAAGCTCAGCACAGTGCACAGGCTCTGTAGCACCGACGAGGATCCTGAAATAATTTAGGTTGATTCTTAACTCAAAATTTTGCAGGGGCAGCGCCGTTAGGCTACTCTTTTCGATTTCCAACTTGTCAAGCATTTTTTTTTTTTTACGTGCGCAACAATGCACGCGGGCGTCTGATCTCACTACACAGAGACCAGGGGGGAATTACTATAAGTCCAAGTCCATGTGAAAAAATCTCAGCCCTTACCGGGTATTAAACCCGGAACCTCTATCACTTGAGGCGGACACCATACCTCGAGACCACGCAGCTCTCTGTGCAATGAGAATAATCTATCGAATAGCCAGCTGACTAAAGATTGCTCAGTTAACTACCACCTTCTTGTGCTCGTCAACAGGACGGTTGGCCAGTCCAGGGGCCAGACCGTGACCGCCAACAGCACGGATGATGACAGCCTGCTGGACATTATGATGGACGGCCGAGATGACCACCACATTCAGCATCGGGACGGGTATGGAATCGAAGGCTTCAAAAACGAAGATTCTGGTCAGTTTCATGGTGAGTTTCGCTGTTGTTTTAGTGATGGTGTTTGGTGTCTGCGTTGTCGCTTATTCTCCTCCAACACCTCCCTGTTCGTCTTCTTCGTCGTCATCATCATCATATTTTTTTCCCACCTCTTTGTCGTCGTCTTCTTCGTCTTTTTTCTTCCCCTCCTCGTCTTCCTTCTTCTTCTTCGTCATTTTCGTCGTCTTCTTTTTTTTTCATTTTGTCCTTCTTCTTCTTTACAACCTCTCCTCGTCAGTGTTGCCACTTTTCTTTGACAAAAAACATCCAAAACGGAGTCAAAAATATCTAAAAACATCTAAATTTGTGTGAAAAACATCAAGAAAAAACATCCAAATAGAAAGAGTCACAAATTACATAACAATTGATATGACTTACCCTATAGAATTATGTCCTCATCTTTACTGAAGTCTGCCTTACAAGATCCACAGGATAAACTTAGCTTGAATTATGAATTTGAAGCTTCAGATCCAGAATGACTGGTATGCTTTAGCTGTTCCAGTTTCTTTTAATACCCAATCAGGGAGCTGATAAGTGGAACAGTCTTTTCCTACTCTTATCAGGCCGAATTTTATTGTCAAGATAGCATTAAAGAGGTCAAGCCTCATCCTATTTCTTAAGTTAGATTTGAAAAATTCACTCCAAATAAAAAACGTCTAGAAAAACATCTACCATCTAAACGTCAAAAACACCATCTAAATGCAAGGGAAAACATATAAATCTGGATGTAAAACATCTAAAGTGGCAACACTGCTCCTCATCCTTCTGCTTCTCTTCCTTTTCCACACCACTTCCCTTTTTTTTTCATATCATGACGTATAAGACATCAACAGTCTAATGTCAGTGTTAACTATTTCTAGATTTCTTACACGTCTGCTTGAATTTCGCTACTTATGTTATCTATACGATTAGAGTTGCAGTCCTGTGCCAGTCTTTCTTACTCGCCTCCTACGACTTCCTTGCTGATGTCCCATGATTAATGTTAATTGCTTTCCCTGTAGACTGCTATGAACACACATCTGTCTAATAGACTGACTAGTAAAAGTAAAGGGTCGCTTTTGACACAAGAGGCTTTTTTAATGCTAAACTGGTACGTTTATAGATCAGTATGTTTTTGTTGGATGATTTCATAATCACGCCGGCTGTTCTAAGTTTCCAGGACCAGTTAGCCAAAATGGCTGATAGCCGGCTGAGCGCTTAGACTCTGAAAAGTTACTTGTTTTCAGCTAGGTTTTGCTGATGTAAATTCCCCATTTCTGGAACTGGAGTCCATTAGTTCCGTCGCCCAGCTATTTAGTGCTTTTTGCGACACTGTCACCAATGAAATGTATGTATGTGCCCCCCCCCCCTCCCCAGTCTGATATGGGATCGTTAGTGTTGGCACACCTGACAGAAGCCTAATACATATATTTTTCTTACTTCGCTAGACTGACAAGTTGTTTACTAGTCTTCACCTCGGACAGAGACGGTCATTTTGTCAGATTTCTTTCAGCAGAGCAACGGAGTAGTTTTGGGGAGCCACCCATCTGCAGTGATGTTGGAAGCTCCAATAGCAAACAGACTCCGCAGGATGATACCATGTACCCATTTGTAGGCTGTATCAACCTGGGAGCCAAGGTCCGTTTTTGAAAGACACCCCCCCCCCCTTTTTTCCCATACGTATTCGAACGCAGGACCTTGGGACCTGCAGGAGGGCATCTAGCCACTCGGCTGCCCTGACATAGACTAGATGTGCCATATTTGTCTCATGGATGTAATGTACGACTGTCTAGTCTCCCGGCACAGCTGTGGTGGTGGTGTCTGCCACACACAGGTGTCGGGGCTATAACTTTTCCCCTACAACCATACTCACCCATGGCTTTGACATTGTTTGGTTTACACCGTGTGCTGTTTGTTGGTCGTTTATGTTCTGCTGTAAAAACGAATGCTGGGTGTTTGTGAAAGCTGTGTAGTCGGTGTGTGTGTGGTTTAGTGTGATAAAGGTGGTTGTGCTTCTATTGTCGGTTGGCTGTCTTGAAACTTGCAGCACACATGAAGCTTGTGTGTCGTTTGTTTCATTCAGCGGTTGTTTTAACGTCTGTGATACTGTGGTTACCATGTGCGGGTTGTTTTAACCCTCCTGGTATATGTGGATCGTTTTAACGTGTCGTATGTGGCTTAATGTTGTATTGACGGTTGTGCTTCTATTGTATGTCGTCTGTTGGCAAAGTTAAGAACTTTCAGTACATGGGGAAGCTTGTGTGTCTTGCAGCATTTATTAGTGTTCTAACTCCCTTGTTTGCTATGTGTAGGTTGTTTTAACGCGCCAAGTGTTTATTTTCCCGACGTTACTGGTCGGATGTTTTAACGTGTCAATGACCGGTGTTGTGATGCCGACTAGGCCGATTACCTCTAACAGATTACTATTGATATTTGTTAGGTGTAATCGACTTTAGGCGTTAACATTTAAGTTCAATCGATTTTAAGGCGTTAATTTTTAGGTGTTATCACATTTCAGGATTAATTTGTAGGTGTTATTTAGATAATATCACTTCTAAAGTGGTAATATTTAGGTGTTATCCACTGGTGTTTTTTAATGTGTCAGGGGCTAACACTGCCGCTGAATCTGATCGGTCAGTTTTTAACACATAGTGTGTCTTGCGTCACCAGTAAAGTTTTTCTACATATGTATCTTAACATTTAGGTGTTTTTGTCAGGCATACTAGCACATCGATGCCTAAAAAGAATACTTGACATAAAGTGGCAGGACAAAATCACAAACACTGAGGTACTGGAAAGAGCAGGTACTACAACAGTCTTTTCCATGCTCAGTCTACGAAGGCTCAGGTGGCTGGGTCACACCCGAAGAAAGAAGGTTGGCAGAGTCCCTAAGGACATCCTTTATGGTGAATTAGAGGCAGGAAGATGATGTCGGTATACAGATGTGTGCAAGCCGGACATGAATGATACAGGTATTGAGGTGGACTCATGGGAACAAAATGATATAGACTATGTTGTCTTGAAAGGGCATATCAGAAAGTGAATAAGAGTGAAGGTAGAAATTACTGCAGGAAGGATGAGAGCTGAGCGTCTGAAAAGAAACGGATTAAACACAAATGTTGGCAACAATGATCCTGAAATCGCATGCTATCATTGTGGAAGACTTTTCATGACACGGACGGGTCTTGCAAGTCACACTCGCCATCGCCATGGGCTGTGAGTCTCATGCCTCTTCATAGCGCAATATAACACTATCGTCTGGAAAGACGGAAAGGTGCCAGTGATGACTAGCACATCGAGACAGATTCATTTTGTTATTACCCCATGGGAGCCCCAGGGCAAAGAGAGAGAGGGTAAACCCAGTGCCACTTAACAAGCATGTCGGAAAAGGCATCTAATGAAGACCTCACTGAAATCGGATGTTTTGTGCCTGAAGGCACAGCTGTCACAACATAGCGATGGTCGATCTCTGCACTGTTTTCCAGAATCTGTACCCTTCAGACAAACTACGGGGCTTGACGTGTCTACAATACCTCAGTTTTCGGGAAAGATGCATGATCTAAAATTTTTAACTTAAGTGCATTCTGCATCCACGGGTTCTCAATACACAGTCAATTATAGGAAAAATTAAAGTCGGGAGATGTGAACCAGCGTCATTGCACACGGTTAAAGATCATAAATGCTGTGCCACCAGTACGGACAGCTGATAAGAAACTGTCCGCCTGTGTCACCGTCCGCTCGCAACTCCTTAGCTACTGCAACGTCCCCCCATTTACCCCAGAGTGTTAACTCTGGTACCCATTTCCTATAAGCTTTGTGAACCTCGGGAACCGCCCGGTTTCGAACATCGGCCGTGGGCTGCAGCGAATCGCAGTTGGATTTGAAAGCGAGTTTCCTATCGACTGCGTTAACGCGGCCCCCATTATAGGAACGACGTGTATGTTACATTCTTTAATTCAGTCTGACTAAATGTATGATGTCCGCGTACGTGTCTTGGGCGTTGCGAACGCGCTTTGTAATGCCGAGGTGCTGGGTTCGATCCTAGCTCCGGACGATTTGTCTTGCGTTGGTTTCGACAGTGGTACCAAGAGCTGACGTTCAGCAAGCAATGGCAAACTACTGGACGTAACGTTTGTCTGGGAAAACCACAATAGCCAAAACATGCTGGGGTTGGTCCTGCAACGTCCTGTAAAGGATACACAGCTAACTTAAATTTAAGATGTACAAACATTCACAACATCTTCATCGAAGCATGTGCATAAATATTATTCATTCATTCGATATGTGCCGTTGGGTTCTTAAATCGGTAAGAGCGAACCCAGAAGGATCACCTATTGGCTGTTCTGTAGACGACTCCTTTGATCGCATCAGCACTGCAGGAGTCCTGTTCGGGGCTCTATGTGACGTGCAATGTTAAGCCATTTTATTTATCACAAATAACCTGAGTCACAATTATAACCACCGCCCCCTCTCCTTTCGGGGATGTTGGTTTAGCGTGACGATTATATATATGGTTTTCCTATCTGGCTGTTCCAGCTGCTACACCCATGATATGCAGTTTATTCAGTGAAAAATCATTTTCCACGAAACTGTTTCTCATTTAGCGTTGATGATGTCTCTCCTGTCCACAGAGGACCCATTTCTGATAGTCGCACTGCTAGCCAGAGCGTCTACTCTCTCATTGCCTTACACACCAGCATGGCCTGGGACAGAAATGAAGGTTATTTTGCGAAACGCTGTCCTGCTGTATCCGTGTTTATTACCACAGTGTCTTCTGAATATATGTTGATCGCCGGGAGATTCTTCGTAGTCGTTATATACTTAAAGATTCCCATAGAAGTTTATTTATTACCTAAAGTAATAACATGTAGATGTTAAATATCCAGAGATTCACCGTATATGTTTATTACTAGTATATGTTGTGTATAAGTTTTATTACCTGGAGATTATATGTATACGTTTCATTACCGGGAGATTATGTGCAAAGGGCTTATTACCTAGAGATTAGGTGAATATAGTTTATTACCAGGAATTAAAGGTAGGGCTGTACCGAATAGTGATTTTTCACTATTCTGCTGAATACGAATAGCGGGACCAACTATTCGGCCGAATACGAATACGCATAGTGTATCATCAGGTGCTTTGCCGACTGGCGTGGGCGATTATGCATCGCCACAATCTGCGATCTCCTGCAGCATGTATTAGTTCGTGTGCCGACACACCTCCATGCCATGCAACAAGACTGTCAAGAATCTTCTATCGTTGTATTCCACTATCCCTCCTTTCACAGATATATCCAGTGGTCACCTCATGTTCTATTTTCCAACTTCTCATAACATAGCCGAAAATTATGACTGTCTCCTTCTGATGTCTGTGATTAGTTGTCTTCGGGCTCCCGCCTCTTTCAAAACCTCTTGGTTGATTTTTTTTTTTTTTTTTTTTTCTGTATAAGATATTTTAAACATTTTTCTGTGAAAACCACATCTCTGAGGCCTCAAAAAATTGTTTGGCCTGCCTACCGATTGTTCAGTACTCACAAGGCATTGCCTTTAAATATAAATGCTTACTTGACGAGGCTAACAGTAACTATTCTACAGACCACATTTTCCACTTTAAACTTTCAGCCAAAATGTAATCACAACCTTACTTATTCCCTGCACCTTTATGAATACAGATGGAGGATCGGTCGCGCCCTGAGATAAATACAAAAACAATTTTTAGCACGCTGCGGTTGGCATTTTATGTAGTATGATACACTTTGAGTGTGAAACAGGGAAAAAGCTCTTTTCGACAGTGGCGAGGAAAGACAATTTAAATCTTAAATTTTAAGTATCTTCATGCCTTCTTTAATAATGTCACAATTTATAGCCGACTTTTCTTGATTTTCGCCGCGGCACCCCTGACATACGCACCGTTTGAATGCCTCGGTCGAGTCAGCAGGCAAAGACCTTGCCAGCTGCTGTACCGGGTCGCAGTTCCCCCCGCTACGACAGACTTAAGCAACAGCAACTGTTGTTTTAATGAGAGAGTTATTTCAGTCCATCGCAGTGTATGCAGAAACGTGTGTAAGGTAACCACTATTCGTATTCGGCCCGACCGCAAGTATACGGCCGAATACCGAATAGTTATTAGGTCAACTATTTGGCCCCGAAGCGAATATTTGATACGACCCCAATTATAGGTACAGGTTTTATTACCTGATTATGTGAATATGCTTATTACCGAGAGATTAAGTGTAAAGGTTTTTTTACCGGGAGATCGGGTGAATAGGTTTTATTATCAGAAGATGATGTGAATAGCTTTCATTACCGGGATATTATATTTATAGATTAAAGTAGCGGGATATTATGTGTATAGGCCTTATTACCAGGAGATTATATGTATCGATTTTATTACCAGGAGATTATATGAATAGTGTTTATTTCGGGAAGATTATGTCTTTATGTTTTATTAGCCGGAGAATATGTGTATAGGTTTTATTACCGGGAAGATTATGTCTGTCAATGTTTATTAAATTATGTGAATGGATGTTTATTATCAAGAGATGAAATGTATGTATTTTTAATTTTGAGATATTAGGCACAAATATTTATTGGCTGGAGATCAAGTGTACAAATGTTTATTACCAGGAAATTAGACATGCAGGTGTTTTTACCGGGAGATTTGGTACATACATACATACATACATTACATTACACACACACACACACACACACACAGGTACGTACGTACATACATACATACATACATACATACATACATACATACATACATACATACATACATACATACATACATACATACATACATACATACATACATACATACATACATACATACATACATACATACATACATACATACATACATACATACATAAATTCACACACACACATACATTTATACGTACGTACATACATACATATGTACGTACAAACATACATACGTTCATACATGCATACGTACGTACATACATGCATACATACATACATACATGCATACATACATACATACATACATACATACATACATACATACATACATACATACATACATACATACATACATACATACATACATACATACATGCATGCATGCATGCATACATACATACATACATACATACATACATACATACATACATACATACATACATACATACATACACGCACGCACGCACGCACACAGACAGACAGACATATACATACTTTCCCTGCCACCACGCTGCCCCCTAGCCACCACGCTACCTCCCTGCCACCACGCTACTCCCCAGCCCCCACGCTACATCCCAGCCACCACGCTACTCCCCATCCACCACGCTGCCCGTCAGTCATCACGCTACTCCCCAGCCGCTACGCTACTCCCCAGCCACTACGCTACCTCCCATCCACCACGCTACTCCCCAGCCACCACGCTACCTCCCAGCCACCACGTTACTCCCTAGCCACTACGCTACTCCCCAGCCACCATGCTACTCCCCAGCCACCACGCTGCCTCCCGATTAACCACGCTGCCTCCCGGACACCTTGCTATTCCCCAGCAACCGCGCTACCTCCCAAGCCACCACGCTACCTCCCTCGCCGCCACGCTACCTCCCTTGCCGTGGCGCTACCTCCCTAGCCGCCACGCTACCTCCCTAGCCACCACGCTACCTTCCTAGCCGTCACGCTACCTCCCAGCCACCACGCGGCTCACCACGCTGCCTTCCCAGCCACCACGCTGCCTCCCAGCCACCACGCTGCCTCTGCTCCACCGGCCAAGGGATGCATTTTTCAATACAGTAATCAGGTTGTTTACTAACATAGTGACCCGTTTGTTGTAATAAATGCAGTGACTCATGTCGACAACGTCGTTAGTCGACATAGCTCATTTCAAACAGTATTTCCGCGCTTTCTCAAAAGTTATTTGAGCAGATCGTTTTAACCAGCTGTAGCGTTGGGCTTCAAATGAAAGTCCTAAAAAATATGTTGAATTACTGAAGTGACATGCGTGCATCCTCATACTGTGCCTTTATTCGCCGATGAATTTATAAATGTTTCGCCATTTCACGGATAAAAACAATAACAACAACGGGTAACTTCACGGTGCTCCTCTTTGGTGCATGTAATTTCTATCACCTTTTTGAGGTTTTTTTTTATTTCAAGCCCCCTCATAATTGTATTCCGGATCGTTGGTTGGGACAGTGACGTGCATGCTTGTTTGTCGGCCTGGTTATCGAACTTCTAACATCTATGGAAACTTCTTCTCTGTCAAAATCTGCTTGTGACGCTAGGCGTCGCAGTCTATCAGATGATCGGCAACCGAGCCAGGGCGCGCTCAGTCGCTTCATATGCCGTGATGTTATGAAGTCTCAAGTTGTCCGTGACTCCTTCAATCCATCTTTTTCTTGGTCTTCCCCTGCCTCTTGGTGTTTCGATTTTCATGTTGTATGCTCTTGATGCTGGCATCGTTGGTTCCATTCTCACTAGGTGACCAAACCATTTCATTCTTTGCTTCTCAATAAATTTTACGATGGGTATGGTTCTAATAGTTCTTGTAATCACATCGTTTCTCACTCGAATCTATGGAAACTACTGTAAGTTAAATTTGCCTAGAAAAACCGGTTGGTTCTGACACTAACTATATTCCCCACGAAGACCTGTTTTAAAAGTTGACCTAGGCTCTTTCACGACCGGCTCTAGCTGACAAGCCGTGCTGCTGACGTCACCGGGTCGGGCTAACGATGCGTTAACGCAGCGGTTCTCAAACAAGAAATACACTATTTACGACAGTGGAAAGGGAGGACAACTTAATTTTTTTGCTTTTAAGTATCTTCATGCCTTCTTTAACAATTTCGACATTTTTTAGCCGACTTTTCTTGATTATTGCCGCGGCATCTGTGGCATACGCTCAAGGCACCCCAGGGTACCTCGGCACCCAGTTTGAGAACTGATGCATTAACGCATTGTTAGCCCAAACCGGTGACGTCAACAGCATGGCCCTTCAGCTGGAGCCGGTCGTGGTTCTTTGTTTTCCCCTTTAAAATACATTTGGGGCGTTGTGTTGTGGTTTACATCCAGGGTGTGGTATCTGCGCCTGTCGGCCCAAGACATTGTGTATCAGCAAATTTGTAATTAGTCGCTTTCCGTTGCTTGTTAAGGAGCAGTAGTTCTTTTCTTTTTTGTTTTTCTTGAAATGGTACTTCCTTGAACGCATACGGGGAGGCCTAACGATCTTCATTTGTTGTGTTCTCGAGCCTGTTTAACCCTGAAAATATTTGACATTTCACACAAAAATATTTGACATTTCACAAACGCTGCTGTGGCTCAGCAGTCTTCACATTTTTCGTTTAACACGGGATCAGCAAGATTATCAAGTTACTGTTAATTACAGATCAGATATATATTTTAAAGAAAAATATTATAGGCAGTTCATTCTCATAGAACGCCGTAGACAGACATTATGACCAAAGTCATATTCTAATAGAACGCCACGGACAGGCACGTTGACCAAAGTCACATTCTGATAGAACGCTGTGGACAGACACCTTGACCAAAGTCACATTCTGATAGAACGCTGTGGACAGACACCTTGACCAAAGTCACATTCTGATAGAATGCCGTGGACAGACACCTTGACCAAAGTCACATTCTGATAGAACGCCGTGGACAGACATGATGACCAAAGTCACATTCTGATAGAACGCCGTGGACAGACATGATGACCAAAGTCACATTCTGATAGAACGCCGTGGACAGACACCTTGACCAAAGTCACATTCTGATAGAACGCCGTGGACAGACATGATGACCAAAGTCACATTCTGATAAAACGCCGTGGACAGACATGATGACCAAAGTCACATTCTGATAGAACGCCGTGGACAGACACCTTGACCAAAGTCACATTCTGATAGAACGCCGTGGACAGACACCTTGACCAAAGTCACATTCTGATAGAACGCCGTGGACAGACATGATGACCAAAGTCACATTCTGATAGAATGCCGTGGACAGACACCTTGACCAAAGTCACATTCTGATAGAACGCCGTGGACAGACATGATGACCAAAGTCACATTCTGATAGAACGCCGTGGACAGACATGATGACCAAAGTCACATTCTGATAGAATGCCGTGGACAGACACCTTGACCAAAGTCACATTCTGATAGAACGCCGTGGACAGACATGATGACCAAAGTCACATTCTGATAGAACGCCGTGGACAGACATGATGACCAAAGTCACATTCTGATAGAACGCCGTGGACAGACACCTTGACCAAAGTCACATTCTGATAGAACGCCGTGGACAGACATGATGACCAAAGTCACATTCTGATAAAACGCCGTGGACAGACATGATGACCAAAGTCACATTCTGATAGAACGCCGTGGACAGACACCTTGACCAAAGTCACATTCTGATAGAACGCTGTGGACAGACACCTTGACCAAAGTCACATTCTGATAGAATGCCGTGGACAGACACCTTGACCAAAGTCACATTCTGATAGAATGCCGTGGACAGACATGATGACCAAAGTCACATTCTGATAGAACGCTGTGGACAGACACCTTGACCAAAGTCACATTCTGATAGAACGCTGTGGACAGACATGATGACCAAAGTCACATTCTGATAGAACGCCGTGGACAGACATGATGACCAAAGTCACATTCTGATAGAACGCCGTGGATAGACATGATGACCAAAGTCACATTCTGATAGAACGCTGTGGACAGACATGATGACCAAAGTCACATTCTGATAGAACGCCGTGGATAGACATGATGACCAAAGTCACATTCTGATAGAACGCCGTGGACAGACATGATGACCAAAGTCACATTCTGATAGAACGCCGTGGATAGACATGATGACCAAAGTCACATTCTGATAGAACGCCGTGGACAGACATGATGACCAAAGTCACATTCTGATAGAACGCCGTGGATAGACATGATGACCAAAGTCACATTCTGATAGAACGCCGTGGACAGACATGATGACCAAAGTCACATTCTGATAGAACGCCATGGACAGACACGTTGACCAAAGTCACATTCTGATAGAACGCCGTGGACAGACATGATGACCAAAGTCACATTCTGATAGAACGCCGTGGATAGACATGATGACCAAAGTCACATTCTGATAGAACGCCGTGGACAGACATGATGACCAAAGTCTCATTCTGATAGAACGCCGTGGATAGACATGATGACCAAAGTCACATTCTGATAGAACGCCGTGGACAGACATGATGACCAAAGTCACATTCTGATAGAACGTTGTGGACAGACTTGATGACCAAATTCACGCGAAATCGAATTTAAGAAAACAAATGGAATGATGATTTTTTTCTCTCCTTCTTTCCTTTATCTTTTACAGCTTCGGGATTCGTGGAAAGGGGGAGGGGGGGGGGGGGGGTGAGGATCTGCTTCGTGCTCTTCTGATCATCTCGACCATAGACAGATAGTGCGTAGAGTTTCCCTGACATTGCCTTTCCATCTGGTTCTTGATCTGCTCTGTGCTCCGCGCCCTCCTCTTTCGGCGTATGCCTTGTATTGTATCGCGTCACAGGGTATTCTAAGTAGGCAGATCATTTGATTTGCTGTCTTTTTATATATTTTGTTGTTGTTGTTGTTCTGTGCCGACCTTTTCTCACCAATGATTTTATCTTTTCTGATTACTGCTACGGCCCTTCTCAGACATCTCATTGCCATGGTTACTGTTTTCTTTGAAGCTTTCCTGTGAGTGATCATGTCAGGCCCTGTTAGCATAGTAGTGGGATTGCATTTGTTTTGTGCTGGTCAAAATTGTCCTGTGCTGTAAGAAGAGGGCTAGCTGTCCTAATACTTGGTTTGATTTCCTGCACCTGCTGCTAATTTCATCATCCAGTTTTCCATCTTCGGTGAATGTTGTTCCCAAATATTTAAAATCAAATTCCTGTTGAATGACTTTTCACGCCACTGCTGTATTTAGTTGCTGCTTTTTTCCTGTTTCTATTGACATTACTTAACCGTGGTTCTGTCACTGGTCTCGTCTCGTGCCTGTTATCTTGGCATACATATGTCAACATGATTGAATCTTGGTTGGCAGGAGAGATTAGAGTCGGAGACCTGATGGTCACAGTGTGGAAACCCCCGCCTTTATAGTTGACATTGATTGCGGTTTGGCTCGTCTAGGCCACTTAAATGTTTTACAACAGGAACATCCAAAATGCCGAAACGAGTGCTGTAGTGTAGAGAAGACGGCATAGATCAGCATTGCTCGGGTGTTACTGTCGTCTGTGGGTACATGTATCGTTTCTTTTCGAGCTTCAAGTCGTTGCTAGCTTTTGGGTGTTACCCTAGATTCAGAATATGTGATAGCGGTTGGGACGGGGGAAAGGGAGGGGGGGGGGGGTCACAACTTGTAAGCGCAAAGAATGGGGAAAATTACAGTTGATGCAAGCTGGATCGTAGCTTGTAAGCACATATAATCTGGAAAATGTAACAATTATTGGAAAATAAATCTAGTTGAAGCCGTCAGAAATAGACAATAAACACCTGCTTCTACAAACACGACGTTTGCTGTAGCCACTGCAAAGTACTTGTTATAATACTTCGAATACTTTCATTCCTCGTTATTTGTTACCACAGACTGACTGAAGAATGTAAAACCTAAAATGTTTTTGAATGTTTACTATTCTTTACTACATTTTGTGAAGTAAAAGTTGAGCGTACATTTGACATTATAAATGTTTTGTTAAGATCTTAGCTTATACAGTATACATCATTCGCAATCGGCCGAATAGTTGGTCCCGTTATTCGTTTTCGGTCGAATAGTGATAATCACCTATTCGGTACAGCTCTAGTAGATTCTAATTTACCTGTAGATGTTGAAACATTTCGAAAGAATGCCCTGTGAGTGGCATACTAAACACGACACTAAACAAAAGAGAACGACATAGATCACGATTTAGACCTACGACAAGAGGGAAAGATAACATCAAAGAAAATCCACAGAAGTACAGTGTGTTGGGAGTTCGAAGAGCGTGTGTGTCGTTCAACTCACCAGGGCCGTACAACGAGCGACCAACACCCCGTAATATAGAGTGCCATCATCGGATGAGGATCACCCAAGACCGGGGATCACACAGGCACGTCCCAGCAATCCCGTTCAACTGTTAGGTTACATAAGGGCCCCTGACTACCGCCGAAGTGGGGCTTTGAAATATCAGTCCTCGTTATGCCTAGTGGCACATGAGGCTTTAAAGAGTACTTTCCATGCTTTCCTGTCCTGTGCAATTTTCAGTGCAGTTTTCCATGTCAAAGATGCCGCACTCAGGTCGCTTTCCATCGCTCCTCTCCATGTTGTTTTTGGGCGCCCCTGTTTTTCTCTTTCCCTCTGGTGTCCATGTGAGAGCTGTTTTGGCGGGTATATCAAGATTCATTATCATAACGTGGCCAAGCCATTTCCATCTTCTCTTGGTTATCATACTGTCTAAAGTTTCGTGGTTTGTGACTTGAAGTAGTTTAGTGTTTGAGATTGTATCTGGCCATAAAATTTTGATAATTCTATGTAGACATGTGTGGTGGAAGGTGGACAGCCTGTGTGTATCCTTTTTGGTCATTCTCCAGCATTCCGCTCCATAAAGAAGCTTCGAAATAGCGAAACATTAAATCCCACATTGGGATGGAAGTTTATTGTGCAAGAGCAAGAACCATAATCCTGTATCTATATCCAGATCCAAAGTTGTAACAGAAAAAATGAAATGAAGAAGTCATTGGGTCTAAATATATATATACCCTTAGTCACCCCCTTGTGGGATGCACATTTTCGTTATTTTGAAGCCCCACCCTGGCTCTTGCCAGGGTTCGCAAAATAGCCCAGCCATAAATATGGTCAAATGGCTGAACGCGGTTTCCGGGACATCTCCACGGGTTTTCCAGTTCCACATGGTGGCACTTTGTGTCATCGGGTGTTTATCGCTTGTGTGATGTCCTAGTGGGGTAAAATGTACTACTAATGAAGTAAAGAAGTTTAAAAAGTTTAATCTTACTTGCTGTTTGCCATGCAAAGATGCATGCCCATTGGACTAGGACATTGTTGGTTGAAAATCTAAAAGAGACATATAAAAGATATTACATCTACAGATGCGTTTGGGAGTCGCCGTGGCGTAGTGGCTTGACGCTCGCGTGTGGTTTGGAAGATCGTGGGCTCGCTCTCTGGCGCAGCCGGACTTTTTTTTTCAAAAAGAACTTTTGACTTCCAGATCGATCCAGCCTTGAGTGGGTTCCAGGTGCATTCACGGGAAGTAAAGGCGACCGGCGTGATGCTGATCACATCACCCATCTTGTACCGATTGGTCTATACAAATATAGGTCTAGCCCTATATGCCCTATACGCCTAGAGACGTGGAAAAGGGACCTTCACTGTTTTTTTTTAACTCACTATAAGCGTATGTAGCGAAACATTTGGAATTATTCATGGGGATTGTTTAGTTCTTCTTCTTATTTTCTCTACTCCTGGAATGACTTGCGGTGCCAGGGCGAGAAGACATATCTGGAAATGGCCCTCCTGTTCTCTTCGTATAAAGTACTTTTCAGTGCCTCTGATATTTCTGCGGTCCATATCCTGCGCGGTCGACCTCTGGATCTGTTACCGCTGTATCTGTATAACATTGCCGTCTGTGGTGCCATGTCTGATGCTAGTCTTGTTACATGGCCAAACCATTTGATTTGTTGTCGACCAGTAAAATTCAATATACGGGAGTTTATAGCTGGTAAACACGAAGACGAAGAATTAACGAATTAAAGAAGAAGAAGAAATGTAAGCTGATATCGTCAACCGCTAGACGCTGTTTACTATGGAGGGAATGCGAATATTCACTAAATCATTACTTTGATAAGCATTGCGGATATTGTGTGGAATTATTAACCAGAACCATCGAACATAATATAAGAGGCACTGAGCTGGTTTAACCGCAATAGTAGAACATATTATTATTATAAATACGGTAATCTCAAGCAGTGATCGGTCAATTACGAGCTGTATTTTGTTGAAACAGTTTGCTTTATTCTTAAAGCACGAATGAACTATGTACTGTGATATTTGCTTCGTCATTTGTGGTTTTATAACAATGACTAGCCGGAAAAATAATTATTGTATTTGCTATTAACATAGCCAGATTGTGTTTTTATAATTTTTTTAAGAATACTGTATCTGTTGAACAGTTGTTACTGTATTTTGTGTAAAAAAATAGTGCATTGTGCGTACAGGTAGTATTACATTTTACCTATATACCTGCGTATAAGGAAGACTGCACTTTCGGTGCATACAGAACTTCCCTTTGCGTTAGAACAACGCACAATGTTTCTGCCACAACAAACAGTTAACGTGTTCAAGTCGACAAAAGTGGTAGCCCCTCAAAGAAACGCCAAAGGGAAATATGCCAAAGTGCCGCAAGCAGAACTGGACAATTTTGAACGGTTGCAGACTAACGATGGATACTCCGGAGACGAAGACGGCGAAGGTTATAAAAGCACAGAGAGCTGCAGCGAAGGGGAAGAACAGGATGTGTTTGACCGGAGAAAGCTGCTTCCAGGGAGGAAAGGTAATAACGTGTGTGTGGTAGCATGCATTTTCTGGTTGTCTCCCTTTTCTAGTCCTCTATCTCCTTCTTCTTTGCGTTTACCGGCTGTAAACTCCGGCGTTAAGTTCTGGTTGTTCGTCCACTTCTGGACTGCAGTACTCCTATTCCAGAACCTGAGTGTTGCGTGTGCATCCGTTTGACAGATCTGTCCAATTTGTATGCAGACTGTTGGTTCCTTGTCTCTCAGGCAGATGCACTTCCACTTCGAAGGAAGCTCCCAATTAGTCGACTCCTACTACATGCTTTTGGGTGGGCAGTGGGTCTGTTCTTGTTTTCTTTATAATAGGGCCCCGGAACCCACACGGGGAGAGTTCTATATCTTGACAGACTGACACTCTTCCTGACCAGGACATCACATCGAGCGATAAATACCCGATGACACAAAGTGTCACCAGTCGGATGAGGATCACCCGGGGACAGGTCCCAGAAACCCTGTTCAACCGTAGGTTAAGTTATATTAGGGCCCCCGGCAACCGCCAGGGTAGGGCTTCAAAACACCGAAAAGTTGCGTCCCACATGGGGACGGACATTCCTGTATCTAACTGTTTTGAGGGCTAAATAGGGACTCTATAAAGTCATTCCCTGGTTGGATGCAATTTTTCATTATTTTGAAGCACTACTCTTGATTTTTCCAGGGGCCGCAATTTAGCCTGACTATAAATATGGTCTAATGGCTGAAAGCGGCTTCTGGGACCTCCCCACGGCTGATCCTCGTCCACATGGTGGCACTTTCTGTCTTAGGGTGCTAATCGCTTGTGTGATGTCCTAGTGGGGTAAAAATCTACTACTACTAATAGCGACTCATCATTAAACCCATCCATACGGGACTACGCGTTTCGGGGTCAACCGTTTCGTGGTGCCACATTATAACTATGCTGTAAGGTTAAACAGGTTTTTCCTAAATTTGTACCTGTGTGGTTCTCGTCTTTGAGATGTTAGTCCTACAGACTAAAAAGGAAAAGAGTATCTCCCAACCTCTTCCTAAATACCTTCCCTCCATACCCTCCCTCCATACCCTCCCTCCATACCTTCCCTCCATACCCTCCCTCCATACCCTCCCTCCTTACCCTCCCTCCATACCCTCTCTCCATACCCTCCCTCCATACCCTCCCTCCATATCCCCCCTCCATACCCTCCCTCCATACCCTCCCTCCATACCTTCCCTCCATACCCTCCCCCCATACCCTCCCCCCATACCCTCCCTCCATAACCTCCCTCTATAACCTCCCTCCATACCCTCCCTCCATACCCTCCTTCCATACCCTCCCTCCATACGCTCTTTTCCAACCAGAATTCGTAAAAGGTGACTCATGATCTTTGCTGAAATTCCGATTAATTCTACCGCAAAGCGTAATTATCGCATCCTGGCTGTAAACCACAACACGACGTGGCAGCCTGTTTTTAAAGACGAATACAGAAGAAGATAACCTATATTTTATAGACCAATCAGCAGTCAGTGGATGATATGGTCAGCAGCACGCAGACGGCCTTTACTTTCTATAACTTTTACCGGATACCCACTTAAGACTGGGTCGACCTAGAAGTCAAGGTTATTTTTGGAGAAAAAAAAAGTGTGACCTGTTTAGATTTAAACCCACGACCATCGAATCCACAGGCCAGCGTCTAGTGTCACACCACAGCTGCTGCTTTTCAGTAATAGTACTCTTCTAGTATGGAGTCACTAGTTTTAAAAAATAATCGCCAACGGCTGATTAGAGTATAGCTAAAAGAGATGAAGCCTTATTACACATGTTTGAAAGCGGTCTAAGTAAGAATCTTTAGAGCCATGGAAGATTCAAACGGCGGTGACTGGAGAATGAGAACCAGCAAATTTATAATCGGTTTTAAATCATCATTGATCGCTGGCATTATGAGGGCTAAGAAACTGAAATAGGTGGTGCATATTGACATAATTTTAGATAATACAGAAATAAAAACTTTGT